>VXAL01005854.1:4431-41397 GCA_013399475.1 Chauna torquata
TTTTTTTTTTTTTTTTTAAGGGCATAGGTTCTTACTCTCGCAATGGATTCTATACAGTGAACTGCAAAAAAGGTTGAGCAAGTTCCTTGAAAACAAGAGCTGGCAACTTTTTCTCCCACCTCCCAGAGCTGTGTTAAATAATGCTGTCTCCAGTGGGCAGCCTCTACCCAAACCTTATCGGCAAGTTTATGGCAGCTTGGTGACAGCCACCTGACCCTAACACTCAAACCAGTCTGGAGATTAGTGAGTTTTGTCAGTCCCTATTTCTGGGGCACATCTGGCTTTCCCAATATGTTGCACACAGAAGCTAGATGTCTCTCCTTAAGACTCTAGATCCCACTGCAGCAGTCAAACACCTAAAAACGTGGGTGTTACAGCACTCATAGCTGTAACAGATTTCTGATTCTGCGCATTATCTGAGTGTTTGTGCTGTATGCTACATTGTAATGAAAATTTCAGAAATAAAATCTGACTGAGAAAAACTCTGGACTACTTAACCAGCAGATTGATTGCAGAACTGAAAAAAAAAAGCTAATATCTTCAAACAACAACAACAACAACAAAAACACCAAATATTGCTCCAGGAACAGATGACTTGAGTGCTTTTGTGTATAAAGAGTGCCTAGCTACTCACACGAGGTGTTATTTGGAATGTTTCAACACAGAGCACTGTTTTCAGCTATAGACCCACCACCACCATTAAAAACCTAAGCACCATGTGAGGAATTGGCACTATAAACACAAAATTCATAGCAGGTGCATAATAGGCAGTTCTGCAAAACGTTATGGACCTTCACCACACAGACCATGCATTTATAATAACTATATACAGAATTCGGATAACTGCAGGTTTTGCAGACAGTCCACTGTGTGCATGCTGTTTTCAGGTTTGGCTTCCTAAAACGTTTTTAGTTTCACCCATCAATAAAACCATGGCCTCCTCCTCCCCGCCACCCCCCCCAAAGACCATAGACATATGCCAAAGGTGTTTATCTTAAATATATTTCTGCTGATTTCAGACCCTGTAACTTCAGACACAAGTAGCTTGCTTCAACAGGATATTAAGTTTTAAATCAATGCAAAGATATATTTCCTAACTTACTTTATGTTAGTTTAACTTGTGTTAACACTATTGTAATGTGAATATTCTACATCAGTCTGTCACTAACTGTGCAAAATCAGCGCTTGATTAGTCCAGACATTAACATACATTAAAGTAACCAAACTAACATTTCTCTAGTTTCCCACCTGTTCTGTGAGAAAATTACCAAATTATCAAGAGAAAAAAAAAAAAGGAACAACTTTGCTTTATTGATACAATGCAATAAAAATAGGATCAGTGCCTAAAGCTCACAAGAAACTTTAGTTTCAAAAATCAAACCAAAATAGTAAGCTTTTCATTTGGTCGCAGTTAAAACTTGAGTCGGTCAGTGGGCAGCAAGTTGATCAATGTGTCTTGATTTTTTTCTTTCTTATTCACTTTGTTAAGCTACAGAGATGCACTAATTTGGAAGAATCACTACAGCAACTAATTGATGAACGAAAAATCAACCGAAATTCATCCCTGTCATCTGCAAAGTGCAGTCCCTGATACAACCAGTTGGGTGCCAGTGTGCCCAGCACTGTACTGGGCTCAGGCTCAGCTAAGGAAGTCAAAAAATAAATTCACCTTCCCTGTCCAGAAGCTTTCAACAATCCACAAAAAAATCCTCCTTGTTCTCTCACAACGCTTCTATAAGGTGAGGCGCTGACAGGCTTTGGACTCTCTCAAAACACTGCAGCTGTTATTTTCCAGGAAGGAGGCAGCAGCGAAGCTCTCGCTTCTTACAATCACCCGGCACTGGCAGCAGCGGAGGGAGCTGAAGAGCTGCCAGCATTAAGGACAAACACTACAAATGCACCTGACCTGTGGAAACATCTCATCCCTGAGGAAAATAAATAAATAAATAAACCAATGAGTGAAATGCTGATCCTGCAGCAGAGGGAATTCCATCAGCCCAGCCTCAGCTCTGCTTTGGACTCGGAGAATTTACTCAGCTCATCAACCCCGGCTTTGCCCTCTTTCCTCACCTCTGTGGTAAATAAAGGCAATCGCTAATTACCTACGAAAGATAGCATGAGACACAGGAGTTGAAAACTGCCTTTTAAAGGCAGACTTAAAGGAAAGGGCAAGCTATTAGCAACACAGCTTGGAGACCCATGCAGCAAATTAGACAATTACACATCCTTCCTGGACAATTGCTCCTGATTTCTGCAGAGTCTAAGTTTGCCAATTAAAAACAAACCAAAAAAAAAACCTTTCTACCTTCATCATTGGCAAGAAAACTATTCTGTCATGAAAACAAAGTGTTTGTGTTTCTGGCATTTCTGGCAGGGAAGCTCCAGCTCCGCACTTCTGCTGCTGTTCAGAGGTTTCTCAAGCTACCAAACGGAAAGCACATGCGGTTTTGCCACTCACCGCCAGTGTCTTCCAGAATGCCAAAGGGCAGGGAAGTGACAAGGTTCGAGTAGGGCTCATACTGCTGCTTGAGAAAGCTCCCAGCACAGCGTCTGAGCAGGAGCAAGGAGCACCAAGCACTTGCAGGAACAGTGAGGAACAACGGTAAAACCACAGTTGGACCCACCACTTCAGCAGCTGCCAACAGGGCACAAACTCGCAACTGCTTGCACCCGTCCTCTCAGCATCAGATGGCTACGAAACAGACGGGTGCAGAGACAGAAGAATGCCCTGTGTGTATAAACCAATATAAGGAGTTTGGGGATTATTTCACCCAGTCAGGGCAGGAGTGTAATATGTAGCATCAAGAAGCTCATCGCCTTTGGAAGGACCTCAGTGCCCTTCTTTCCCAGAACCTTTTAGTGAGAGGAGTGATTTCTTCTCTAAACACAGCCTTTGACTAGTGACAACACCTTTACATCCTATTTGTTCACAATTAGGAAATATCTGGCATGCTTCCAAGACATGCACATGAGCATTAAGAGTCACTGAGGGACTTTAAAAAAAAAAAAAAAAGAGATGGAACTTTACAGAGGGAAGGAGAATCAGAGAAGTGCAGAAAGGCAGAATACAAAACCTGTGAGGGGAAAGCGCACGCACAACATGAGGAGAGAGAGAGAAAAGAACAGATAGATTGAAGGATAGCTGAGGAAGAGAAAACAGGTCTAGAAGATAATTACAGTAAAGCTGAGGAAACAATGTTAGTATTAGAAAACCCATAAACGCACTTACCGGAAAAAGAATGAATAAAATAGAGTTACGCCAAGAAAATTAAAAGGCTTTAAAAAGCAACAGAGAAGGAAGAGGCTGCCCAGCTGCATTCATCAAATATTACACACATTCCACCAGTATTTGTCAAATTTATTCAACAACTACTACTTGCTGCCATAGCTGGCCAATTACTCTCCAGCAAACATGGTTCAAGAACTACCAAGGAAATTCATCAAATAACACATTCTGCTACCAGTTTTCTAGATATGCCACCCATTCCAAAAGTAAACTGTGCTGTTGTTAAATTTGTTATCTGTAATGAGTGCTATCTGTGGCAAGGACAGGTTATCCCTGCGTAGCTGATGTACATATGATCCTATCAATAGCAATGAGAACAGGATACTGGCAGCACTATAACTACCATACGCAGCAAACAGTATACAATCTATTCTTTCTTTCTGTTATGTAGGTAAAGGTAATTTTGCTCTAGTATGACTAGTCCTTTGCCTAGTAAGCATCAACTTTTGACACCCAGATTACCCATAATTAAACCCCTCTGGTGCTAAGTTCAAAGTTGCAGTTACCAGCAGGTAATTTACCTCTCATCTGTTTAAATACATCAGTGCTTTTTCAGATTTGTTTTGTCCCTGTTATTGGAAGGGCATGTGATGAATTAATTTTCACCTCAGTACGTATTCAAATCAATTTTCAGCCCTGTTAAAAGGCAACATCTTTTCTCCCTCACATGCTGTTTTTTGTCCCAAATCGTATTACAAATGTAGTACTATTTTACAAACTGAAAAGCTAAGATTAAAAATAAGATAAAGTTTTGATACAAAGTAAACTATCAGATGTTAGGAAAACAACATATTTAATGCTATACAGATGACTAATTTATAACCCTTGTGCATATACATTACAACGCAATCTTTAATAACACAATTGCATAGGAAGTTTCCACGTGACCTTTCCTACAGTCAGCACATAAGCTGGATAGTGCTCTGGGACTGAATTAGCTATTCAATATTTCTTTTTATCCTCATCATTCAGTGTGTAGTCTCACCTTATTTACTGCATAACATCCATACCCTGCTCTGAATACCTAATTATTAATTTCCTCATTGGCTTTTCTGCAGCACTCATCACCACAGTACCTGATGTTTCACAAATATTAATGAATTTATCTTCCAACCCTGTGAGAAAAGCAAATAATACTTTCCTCACTTTGCAATTGGAGAAAGGTGAACAAAGACCATGAGAACTGCCTGCGACTGCAGAACGAATTTGGGAGCAAGGACAAGTTTAGAGCTGCAGCTCCGTGGACTCCCAAAGGCAGCCCTCGCTCTGCCACGCCACAGCGCCGTGCCGACAGAGGTGCCAAAGGCTCGCTGACTCCCCTCGTCTCAGTTACTGCTCCTTGTGCTCAGCACCCACCCAGGGCAGGCACCCGTGGCTGCAGATGGCCCAGGGAACACACTGCCAAACTATCAGCTGCTGCAGCACTTCCCACATCTCTGAATGCTGCACTTAAAAGCATTCACCTGACTCCAGCTTTCTTATTTTGTCATCAGATGGAATGACAGTCCCAAACCGCTGAGAGAAAAACTGGGAGAGCAATCTATTACCAAATTCTAATAAACCCCGTGAGCAGTTTCACTGAATCGTCTGATTTTGGATCCAGATCCTCAGTGCCTCCTGCTTCCCCTAATGAATATCGCTATGCTAATTCTCCACCCACTGCCTGGCAGAATGGGAAACAGATTCCCGTAGCTTCTTTACAACTGGTATCTCCAGACAAATACATCTGGGGACAAGGAGAGAGAAGGTGCAACTACGTATATATGAGGAACTGAGGAGGTAGGTGGGGAAAGCCACGACTTACATGTGCCAACTGAGGGTTGAAATTATTTCTGTCTGGTTTTGTCTTTTTTTCTTTAATATCAGAAAGCTGCCGTTAGAAAAACAAAGCAAAAAAAATATACAAGCTTCCAACAACCAACCCAATGTCGTAGGCCACTTCTAGATTTTTAAAGACTTTTTGTCCCTCTAAACACAGTTATGAAGTCATATTGAACACATCTATGTATACAAAAGTAAAGATATCAGCGCACCCTAACTCTGAACAGTTTGGACTCATTTTGAACTTTTCAGGACAGATTCTCAACACGAAATTCTTTTGCCTTCCCTACTTTAGTGTCATGAATCAATAACAAAGTGATTTTTTAACTATCCAGATTAGGCTTTGAAGTTTCAAAAAGCATTTATCTGTCACTCTATTAAAAACAAACAAACAAAAACCCTGGGATATAGACTGACTCTAGTGACCTTGCAGGCTGGCAAGGTGACTAGAACAAACAATTTGTCCAAATGACAAATAGCACATTCCTGACCACCTCAAATGAATCCCAATGACCAGAGCATCCTAAAAAGACTATCTTAAGTCTGGCACCAAGCACACACAGACACTTACACACTCAGAGACAACACATACTTTTCATGAAGGTAACACATTACACACAGTAAAGACCACTGGGGAAAAAATACAACCCCCCCACCCCCACCATATAGAACTAAATCTATGGATTTCTTTCTCAAACAAAAGCCTAGCTGATTTCTACACTCTCAAGTTTACCAACTCACACAGGGCAGAATGAAGTCTTGAGAATTAGTTCCTCTGATAAACAGCTCTGCTTTCCATCAGTCTGACATGAAGTGCAATCACTGCTCTAAAAAGCCAAAGTGCTCTGTGATGGAGAGAGAGGAGGAGGAGATGTATCACCCAAGCAGTGATGGCTAGAGACATTTTTCCGGCAAAGACCCAGGGAAGGCATTATGTCTTCACAGGGTTGCTGAAAAACGTCGCTTTCAGAAACCATACAGAGGCTTCCATGGTATTTTTCTCTACCCCAGGGAAACCGCGTGGGCATAACCATGTCCTTTCCTTGTACATGCTTGTCCATGAGGATCTTGCTGGCATTGCTAATGGATCTCCCTCCCCCTTGTGCCCTTACAGAGGTATTTTACCTGCCCTTCCACAGAAACAAAGGTAGCGGGGTCACTTGATAGCTCTCTGAATCAGGGCTCAGCATCCTGTGTGGCAGGGACTAATTCTAATCAAAAGCACATGCAGCATCTCCTGAAGTGAACTAGAGGAGAAATCCTGCAGCAGCAAAGTTGGCCTTCAAGATTGAACCAAAGCACATGACTGTTGGTGCCAAAGCTTTCAGCAGACATTGGATCAGACCAGGAACATTCCCTCCCGCGCTTTTATCCAGAGCTTCCAAAGGCCTAACCTTAAGATCCCTCAACCCTTAACTTGCAGGTTTTTTTTATTATTACTTTTGTTGTTGTTTTGTTTCCTGTCGTGTCCCCCCCCCGCAGTATCAGCTATGCAGCTTTAGAAACCTAACTCTCATTTCCTCTAGGAACACGTTTTCCACCTAAGCAGCGTGGGTAATTAGAGTGGTTCCCACCACCCTACCCCCTCAGTGAGGTATTAAGTTTCTCTCTCATTTTTCCTCTCATTTCCACCTACTGGATTTAATGTATTTCCAGGTCAGTTCTCATATAGCTCTAACACTTTCTACTCCACTTGCTTAGGAAATTCAGCAAATACTACTCAGCCAGCTTGATCACGCTGCTTTATAGCTTTCTGCAGTCATTCATTCTCAGCTGACCTGTGCATTCAAGATAAACACAAGGCAGGTGCTCTGCTTTAAAGCCCAGAATCACTCATTGGACTTGCTAGGCTATTATCCTTTCAAATCAAGTACTCTGCAGCAGAGCTCCCTCCAGCTCTGCTCCCATTTTCCCATTTCCAGGGAGGCAGGCACCCATCTAGGTCCAGGATTTTAATTTTGTTTGTTTGTTAAACAAAACAACCTCATCTATATCACAACACTATCTTAAATGTCTCCTGTGGTTATACAGCCACTCCCCATGCCATCCACTTCCCCATCCCCACTCTCTTGTCTGAGGTGGTGCCGGCCACCTGGGCTTCTCTCCTCTCCCACGAAGAAGGTGCTAGCAGCTCCTGTGTCCCTCCCAGCTACCTTGAGGCAGGGCACTCAAAGCACTCACCCTTTCCCTCCCCATCAGAAACAAGAGGCCAAGTAGGCAGCCTCCTTTGAACTTTCCCACAGCCACACATTTACACAGACAAATCACCTGTTAACCATACATCTTTGTAGCGGGTGAAGAAAACAGCATGAGTTAGGGATGACCCAAGCATGTCATCCATCAGATGTCATTATAATGAAATGCCGTATCAGCTTGTTAGTTTGGATTTTATTTTGCCTTTTGTCACAGACCAGATCAAAGTTTGCCAGCGATTGCTCATTTTAAAACATTAGAATTTTTCTTCTTCCTTTCAGCAAACAGACAACTATTTCTCGCCTTGGAAAGTTTCTAATTAAAAGTTAGGTTTCTCTCTCTTTCCCTTTCCAAAGTACCATAAATTATAAATAACTGACTAGTCTTTCACCATCTCTAATGCAAAGAAAAAAAAATAATAATATACTTTCTCCAGTTTTTCCAACTTTGCTGTTAGAGGGACTTTTTATATTTGGGTTGGGAGGAGACAGGCTGCTCAACAAATGCGATGAAATCCCAAGACCAAAAGAAATTGTGTCCCTTACCTACAGTAAGTACATTATGAAGGCAGCTGCAGTGCAATCAAAGTCCACTACACAGTATGGGCTCCTTCAAATGACTTTCCTCATGATGTGGTGCAGTTTCTTTGAGCACAAGGTAATAGAGTGTTCATGCTAGCTTAGTCCTGGGCCTCTCTGAAGCAGATACTGTCAATCATTTCAGACTGTGTTGCACTGAATATAACATTTTCAATATGGTGTTTACAGTTTTCCAGTGAAGGTAAAGCTGAGATAACCAATGAGTTTTACTGAGTAGTACAGTAGATTCCCCTTGAAGTAGGCTGTGGATATAAAACTAGCAGCTAACTACACTCTGCTTATTAAGAATCTGCTTCTGTATCATATTAAGCATCCCATCTCCAGGGATTGTAATGAAAGGGCTCAGCCTCTTATTTATTTATTGCACAAGTGGCAATGAGGTTGTGCTTACACCAGGCTGTCTCCCAACCCTACTCCATCCCAGTGCCAGAGCAGTGTGCTCAGGGTGGATAAATGAACTACATTTTACCTGGACCTGAGTCCAGGTTACTGGACTCAGACTGAGAAGAAGAAATATAATGTATATATGCAGTAACAGAAATGCCCAGTCAGTGGGTGTTCAGTGAAGAAAAGCACTCATAACTGCAGATGGCTCATCCTACAACTCTTCACTGTGCAACACCAAATTGGCAGCCTTACAAGAATGGTCTCACTCAGGATTTTGGCACCTCCACTTTCAAGCAGCTCAGGCAGAAAGGGCTTGGGGGTCACACCCACTCCAACATTTCTGTCACCCCTGTCCCGAACCTCCATAGGACTCCTCATGTCCACTCAAACCCCTCATACCTCCAAGCCTTTCCCCAACACTGTGCTGAATGGATGCTCTCTGCTGCACTGCTCCTCTTTCTCTGGGCTCCTGCCTGAGGCATTCACCTTCCCCTTATCCTCCATTCCCCTTTGATGGCTGGGGGTGGGTTTGCACTCTCCTCCCTCGCACCAGTGCCCACAAGTTCCCTGCCCACCCAACCTCCTTCAGCGTTCTTCACACCCAGACTGTTTCCCATGCTCAGTGATGGTACTTGCAAGCTCTTTTTAACCAGAGCCAAGGACTTGGAGCCAGCTGTTAGGGAGAATGAAATCCCCTTTCCCCCTCTTTTACATCCCCCATATTCCCTTCCACCTCATGCTGTCCTTCCCCAGCCACCTGCCAAGCCTGTCCATGTAGTAGGTTCCCCCACCCACAGCCTTCCTCCTTACCCCTGCTGCTCTGGGGAAAAGTCACTCAAAAAAATCCCAGTGTGACAAAACAGTGACTCTGCTGGTTGGAGAGGGGGGCTTACACTCAGTATTTTTTATATTGTGTTTAATAAGAATTATTTGTAGAATAGTTACAATACCTATAATAGTTGCACGTTGTCAACCCTCAGATCCCCATCGTAGACAGGACCTAAAGCCTTGATATAGCAAGCATCATTACTCTCATTTAACAGATGGCAAAACTAAGCTACAACTTGCCTGAATTTGAGTGGTTTTAAAAGAACCAAAAAAAGACAAATCAGATTTCTTTTTCGATCCATAGGTTGCATTTCTTCCCTTTCCTTCTTATAAGCACCAGTTAGTCCCTAGATAAGATGCGGACTCTGTCATAGAAGTGAATGCACTAAAAAGAAATTTTAGAAAGAGTTGCAGTTTCCACCTTATCTGCTCCTGCCCCATCAACACCCACAGACCAGATGTTCCGTGCCCTCAGATGCACTCCTTACTTTATTTTAGGTAAAAGTCAACCAGGTTATCTCAGCTCCTCAGTATAAAACCGTTCTAGCTAACTGATTGTTTTACTTGAAACTGCCCTCAAACTGCTTTACAATATCTAGTAGTGAAGACCTCTTGCACCTTCCCCACTCAGAGATCCTAGAAGAGAAAAGCCTTCTACAGCCAAAGACTCCAAGCTATCTTTTTGGCACTGCTCTTTTTCTAAATTGAGCAACCTTTGATTTTACTTTTGTTTTCAGTGAAAGTAATAGCCATCTAGCACCACATAACATTTGAGTTGACCTGATCTTGAATTTACTCTAAAGATTTAAAGATTTTTACCTCCCCTCTGTCTTGCACCCCATCTTCTCAACAAGTGTTTTTTTTTTTTTTTTTTTTTTTAAAGGGGGACAGCTGCACAATAGTCTTGACAATATATTGGTTCCCAGCAAGGGAAGCTGCAGCAACTTCTGACAACTGCTGGTTGTACACTTTGATCTTCTGTTCAGCTCATTGACCTACCTGCCTTATCTTCAATCTATAATTAGCAGAGATTAAGGGAGCTGAGTGAAATGACAGTTTTTTAGAAAAGGAAATAAACAAAAGGGATTAGGGATGAGTTAAAGAGCAGAGGAAAAAAAAGAATCAGTACAGTCTCCCTCTGGAGAAGGTCATTTTGAGGAGGAGAAAGAGCAAAAATCAATGAATTTTGGCTCAGCAGTGATGGGAGTCAATCCATCAGGCAAACCAATGGCAGTCAGTCAGGCTCTCAGAGGCACCACCTGTCCCTGCCAGCAAAATGTCACATTTCTGAATTCATTTACATAGTAAGATGGCAGTCCCCCTGGGGCAGCATTTAACAGTTTCCCAGCTGTGAGAGCAGCCTACTGAACATGGAGAGAAAAGGCAGTTCTTCTTCCCCACCAACTGAGGCAACAGGTATTTCAAAATAATGGAGGTATGGACCACATTCAGAGTCACACTTTTTGGA
Organism: Chauna torquata; assembly: GCA_013399475.1. NCBI lineage: Eukaryota > Metazoa > Chordata > Aves > Anseriformes > Anhimidae > Chauna > Chauna torquata. The sequence continues at coordinate 15,014 of VXAL01005854.1, forward strand.
GGATTTGATTTTTTTAAGCTGGGGTCCCTAAATCAAGATAACTTCAGTAAAGGAATACCCCCAAGTTCCCATCTTTAAGTCACTAACCAGAGCCAGATGTTGCTCGTGCATCTCTCTCACCTTCTCCAGCTGCATGGATGAACGGGACAGCATTGACCTCAACTACTCATATCAAAGTGAAAATTTAGCCTATATTCACTACAATTCTAGCTATGTTCTAGCAATCTTGCCGTGATAGGGCTGATCTCCTTCAGTTTGTTCAGAGAGTACATTTTTATTGATTGTCATTCATTGCTGAACACAGCAGTGACAAACTTCCCTGAAGTTCTCTGCTTGTCCACACCTAAACAAATGGTTTTCTTTCCACCACAACAGTGGAAAGAACTTGGTATTCTTCTCTTCCCTTCTACCTTACATGTATTTTTTGAGCATCGACAGATTCATTTTCAACGTAACATTGTCAGCAGAATTTCCAGAAGTGGAAAACTTCTAGCACAAAATAAAGTTCCTGAAAGTATTTCTAAGTGATTTCAATTGGCAGTGCAACAAGCTGGACTGAGGTATGGCAGAACAGTTACTCCAGTTGCACCCTTAACTTTGTGTCCATTCAGGAATACATCAGATCATAACAGTTTGCAAATTTCAGATGCCAAGGTGGGGGCAGGGGGTACAATCCCTTACTTACAAAGCTTGAAGCATATATTTGAAATGAAATTCATGCCAAAGTTTTGATTTAATAGAGTACTTGGCCCAAAATCTCAAAGTATTTCACACTTCTCTGCTTCTTTAAAGGTACAATTCCACCATTTAGGCTCCTCTGAAATCCTCAGAAACCATCATTTACCATCTGACACCACAAGTTGTCTAGTTCCAGCATCCCCCAAGTTCATAGGCATGTATTATTGACAAAAGCAACAAAGAGGTGGGGCAGCCAACTTCCCGGTGGGGGAGGTTATTGCCAGTGGAGGAGGATTTAAGGGAAGACACTTTGCACTAAAACTTTCAAAACAGGCACACATTCCTTCTGTTGACTCTGCCGTAAGGTGTCCAACAAGGGACAGATGAACTGGTGGGAGGGTAGTTTTTTAAGCAGCCCCAGTTAGCTTTGTCAGAACTAGTCTGACTGGTGTTGTGCCCTGATAGCAGTAGGCATACACAGTGGCTGAAGTTCTGATCCCAAAGTCCCTCAAGCAGGACTGAGGGACTGGGGAAGGGAGCCCACCTGTAAAAGAGCTCCCGGATCACCCACAGGATCAGAGATAACGCAGAGAGAGACATCTAGCTTAATGGGATGCTCACACCCAGGGATGTGACCACTAACTCAGGATCACACTACAAGGATGGTGCATGGTTCACCATGAAACCTAATGCCGAGCCCCCAAATTCTGTTTTTTTGGTTTTTTTTTTTACATGTATATATGTATATATTTCTACTTATTATAAGATTCATTTTATGGCAAGCTCTACCTTATCTTCCTGTCTCAGCGTCCTCATTTCAGAAATTTGTACATAAATGCAGACATCTCAGGGTGTTGCAAGCGTATTAATGCTTTGGTAAAAACTCTTTGATGACAAATATTGCTAATTGCCTTCACAGAAGTAGATAAGCAAGCAAATCATCACCTTGTTTATAGTGTGTAGCAGCGTTTAGCAGGTTCTCCATATTCTTCATCTTTCAAACTTAAATTGTTAATCTACTTATATGGTATTTCAGTCTTTTTTTTTTTTAAATCTTCTTTAAAATTAATATATATTAATTTGGAATGCACAGTCACTGTATGTATTAACCCAGTTGGTGGAATAATTGTAAGGTATTTTGTCTTAATTATAGCACCATGATACAGTGCAGTTAAATATCCATATAATTTTATATTGTTGCCCTGAAGGCCCTTACTTGAAGTCAACCTTTTCTTTTCTTTTCCTATTTTTTAAGCAAGACTTAATTTGCAAACGTTAAGGAAGTGGGGAAAATTACTTCACCCTAGTCCCTTTATATTTTTTCTTCCACTTTTAGTCTCACTTTTGAAGATTAATATAAATGAGTATAGAAAAGTCTCTCTCTAGTTAATTATGCTTTAGGGAACTTTATTCTCTCCTCCCTCCCCCAAATTCTATTTTAAGGCTCAGTCTTGTTCTCCTGTTCATTAAGAAACATTAGAAAACCGCCAACTGTATCATATAGCAGCCAATTCTTCCTTTCATGCACATCTCCAGCTCAGCCCGCCTTGCATTGTATAACACACCAAAGGCAATTTAAGTTGAAATAGGTCCCTTTGAGAACAAACCTGAGGGACATCCAGATTTTTTCTTTCCTTGATTGCCAGGCAAAATTACAGCACAATACCCGCCGTTTTTGTCTTCTCATACGGTGGGGTGGGGAACTCCCACAACAAAACAAACAACAAAAATACAAAAATTTTAAAAACCCACCAGCCCTGGGCATCTCCACCCTCATCAATCCTAATCCACAAATACTGTTTCTTCTGAAGCAGGAGTGCAGCCTGAGACAAGTAATAGAGCCAGTCTCCAGTTTTCAAATGGAGCCTTGGGCTCACAACATTTTGCCCAGGGATTCAGGATGCAGTCCCTAATCAGACAGCACCACCAGTCCCAAGCATTTTACAAATCAGAACTCACATCCCTTTCTTTCCTCTAGCACCTTCACAATCCTTTCGTGGCCAGGAAGCAGTACCTGGCAGGAACATGAACACGGTCTGTCTTCCAGTTCATATTTTTACCTTCTTCATTCAAACTGCAACCCTAAGAATTAAGTCCCTTTAGGGCAGGCCCTAGCCTACCTCCCTCTCAGTTCACAATACCTCCCCAGCACCCAAAGCTATCACAGCTACCTCCCTCCCTGTATCACCCTTTCCACTGCTTCTCCTTTGGGGGAAGGTATGTCTGAAGTACTAGCATTTTCCTTGAAGTCTCAGGTGCTAGATCTGAGAATTATGTGAGAATTCCAGGCTTTATTTAGAAGAACAAAGTATGTTCTCCATCCTCACCATGCAAAATTTATTTGGAGTGAAATAAACATTTAAACTAAAAAGCCATATAAAAAAATAAAAAACTTGATTTATGATCCTGAGAAACTTGAGTGTGAAAGCATTTTTTCCCCTTTCCCACTCTTTTGCTTCACATCCAGTAAGGCACTGATCTTTCCTTCACATATTTGCATTTCTTCACCTTTGACAATAACTCAGCTTTAGGTTGGAAGAAACCCCAGTCTTGCCAGAAAGCACTTCTGTCACTCTATAACTGGACAAGTGCTCACAGAAAGTCAAAAGCAAAGAAACCATAAAAAAAATATTACAAGACAGTATCGCAATAGGTCAAAGGAGTTTCTAAAGCAGCACTACTGAAGAGTAGAGTTGAAGACAGGCAGAGAGGCAGCTGTTTGCAGCCATTCCTTCCTCATCTCTGAATGCTTCTGGCCAGCTGATACTGTGGCCAGAAATCTCATCAACCAACAGCAGCTACAGGGATGAGCTGAGCACTCTTCACATATGTAGGCAATAGGGGACAGCAACTCCTCTATGTCTCTACTGTCACCTCTGACATAACCTGTGGTTCCTCATGCACTTTGTCAGAGACAGTGACATCTTAGCCTCTGGCCTTCATGGCTTTGTCTGTTCATCATATTGCCAAACACATGGGTTGGTCTGAGGCAGAGCAGAGAGATAATCCAGCTAAAGCCTATCTCCACAGTTTTTTCAACTGCACAAAGTCACAAAACAGTGCTGGCGGTACAGCCAGTGGATCAGCACGGCATGATATGGAGGTAGAAGTGAGCAGAGGCAACAGGAACTACTTTAGCCAACATTGCAGATGGATGCAGGAAGTTAATCTTCGTTCTGTCAGCTAGTGTAGCTGGGTAAAACATCTTCATTGTCTGAGATAAGTCTTAAGTTTAAAAAAAAATCCAAGTTTTATAGATTTCAAAGTTTTTTTTTTTGTATGTGTGTTTTTAATTTGCATAATGCATCTGTGGATTTGTGGTTTTGAGCTTTTTTTCCCCCTCACTTCACTGCTCTTAGTTTTACTGCTAAGAAAAGGGTGCAGATAATGAAGGGACAGAACTCTAAAAAACTGAAATCTAACATTTTCTTTGAATAAATGAAAACATACTTTTTTTTTTGTCTTAGAAAAGTATTATTTACACAAGGAAAAGTATAAGAAAAAATAACAGGAGGGAATTTTATTTGGGTAATGACTTTTTTTGATTAAGTATAAAAAGATTGGACAGGCTGTTGTCCAGCTGTGCCAGGTATAAAGATTTGCTATGAGTATTGGCTAATGCTGTTAATACAGCAATAAAGAGTTGTTTTCTCTGAGCCAGCAGAACAAAGCTATCTCCAGTCACAAGCACATACTGTCCATTTTCTCCACTACTGACTTTCTGCCTGGAACCTCTTTGTGCTCTCTCCACACTAGTTTAAAATTACTGTGGAAAACCAAAGAAACCACATACACACATATCTCCATGCTTGGCTTCACAGTCTTCTGTCAGTTTATTATAAAGTGGCATTTCTCTGTGATATTGGATGACATGAAAGACAGAAGGGCAATTTACTAAAACAAATAGTCCAGCAATTGATCTGCGGCAGCTGTTAAACTCCTAAGCCAGGAAGAGCCTCAGTGAGTTATCAGCCCATCAAATGCTGCAGATACAGGCCACTCTGCTTCCATCTGCAAAACAGATCTGTCAAGGTAAAACATAAGCCTTGCTAAGCCAGTGGCAAAGCTCCCAGTGACCTCCATGGGATCCAAAAGAGAAGCTTGAGCCCCCAAGACTCAAAGAGACAAAGCTGAAGAACAGAAAGGGACCACCAAGTTCCTAAGGGAATGAAGAGAGGAAGCAGCAGCAAGGGGCAGCCACTGCCAGAGGTAGGATATGGTCTTTAGTCTCATCTACTAACTCAAAGTCTGCTGATTTTGGCTCCAGCTATATCCCAGATCACAGGCAGAACACGTTGCATGGTGATAGTTTACAGCAGCAATGAGTGACTTCATAGCATTTCCACTGAAAGGAAGGATATATGTTAAAGGAACATGTCCATTCTGAGATTCTCAAGATCTGTGGTTTTCCTTCCTAAGACACTGACTAGGCTTTTTAATACTGGAAGGTTTTGTTTGTTTGTTTTTAAATCAGCTTAGCACTCTATTTCTTTAGAAACTGCATCTGTTCAGCAAGACCTTAGTTTTAAACAAAATTGTTCAAAAGATGAATATTTTGTATGTCTACAGTAGAATTCGGGTTTCTTAGGTAATAGTTCAGCACTTTTTTTTTTCATTTAACAGGTTATTAAGCTCATTAACATTCCAAGTGACTATTTTAAAGTACTATTAGTCTACATTATGTGGTAGAATTAAGGAAAGGTCTATTAAAACCAAGGTTTGCCTTATTTCCTTTAATTCTCTAAGGTGAACTCAAATACCAAGAAACAGAACGTAGTTGTGTCAGACCACATTGGTGAAGCAAGGAAAGGGGGAGGAGGGAAGAAGCTTTAAAACTTTCTCAGACTCCTATGTATTTCTTAAACTTAGTCAACTGTGCAGAGGGAACACCCTCCTATTTTTCTTCCCACCAGTGACAGTTACGATGAGTCAAAGTACATGCCTACTCAAAGCCAACACTTTTGTCTCTTGCCTATCACGATTTTCAGAGATTTATTCAGTGCTGCATTGGCCTACCTGTTGCCTACATAAAGAGGCAGGAGCTAGTTGCAATGAGTAATAATTTTAATATTGAGCAGAAAAAGAAATTAAGATGCATGGCCATTGCACAGAACTCTGCTAATACATTCTTTCAACCTGCCATTCCCCTGCCATCCTAAATCTACAAGAAATTAATAAGAAAGACTATTTATCTGCCATACTTGTGTCCCAAATACTTTAGTAGCTGTACAAAACCACACTAAGAGAGAGTTAAGCCCTGGAGACTTAACAAAAACAACATGCAACTCACTGCATGTTGTAGAATTACTCTCTCATTCTTCTGAGGAGTTCTGAGCGGAACTTCAGCCACTGAGACATTAGGATTTTGTCTATGTGAATTACACAGGGCCACTTAGAAAACCCAGAAACCTTTAGATATCAAGTCATTTAGGCCCAGTAGAAGTATCCAAAATGGATGAGATGAACTGCTGTCTGGAAATGCTTTTTTTTTTTTTTTTCAGAGACAGTAGAGATATCACAAGACAAGATGTATTCTTTGGTAATCTAAAAGGCTGAGGCAGGATGTGGGACTCACAGAAGCTATCTACTCTCTATGGGTCTTCATACCGTTTTAAATAAACCTTCTTTCATCCATCTGACATTAAATATCATTCTTTTGTGGAATAATATTACCAATTTAATAAACACTTCAGTACAGAAGTTGTCAGCCATATTTTACAGACCTTCTTAAGCAAGCAAATAGTAAATGTATACAGCTCAGCTCTGGGTCTCTCACCTAGTTTGCAAACCCAGGATTGTTTTACTGCAGTGAAAATATCATGGTTTAGAAAATCAAGACCAATATACAAGTCCTTCCTCTGATTGCTGAAAATGATAATTCAGGTTTGTTTTGTGTTTTTTTTTGTTTGTTTGTTTTTTTAAACTGGTAGTTCTTACAACCTCTGATATTCTGCTATATATGTCCCTTTCATTATTCACTTCAAAGAAAAACATACCTCCTTCCAAGTACTGGAGTAGATTTTTTTCCCTTTGCATCATCCCCTTCTTAAATAAATCCTCATTTTACAGCTTATTTTCATGGAAATGGGAGCGAGAAATGCAGCTGAGCATAGGAAGGCGTTTAAGCCGGAAACTAGAAAAATCAGTCTCTGGATTGATACAGGTTCCACATTTTTATAAAACCATCCTCTCAGAAGGAGCAAGCTTATATATCATGCACGGGGATCCCATTACTGTCCTAGAGGGTGCATGGAGAAATTGTCATGCTGAAATAGGACCATCATTGCTTCCCTCAATTTACTAACAAGAGCTTCAGAAAAACGTTGAAATGAGCTCGTGTTCTGTTTCAGCACAGCGCTGAAGTGTATTTACTTAACCTTTTGGATTATTGTATTTGAGCTTCTAGATCAGTATCAGGCTCTACCGCAAATATTTGATTTGCAATGATAGCACCTTTCTTTTTTGTGAACCATGCTCTAAACCAAATGTTATCTTAAAATCTCTTCCAGAACTTAGTTTAACAAATAACATCAAGGAGGGAGAAGCTGCAAAAGCCAGCATTAGAGCTCAAGATCATCTGGCCAATGTGGATAAAGTGATCTGGAAACAGAGAATGCAGTTCAGCCAAAACAAGTATTACCCAAAGGAGTATATGGAATGGAGAACGACTGGCTCACTGCATCAGCTCTGTAGAAAACGACCTGAGAATTACAGCATGCCACAAGCTGAACTGGACAACACTCATTCTGTTGCTGAAAAAAAGAATGCATCCAGCTGGACTTGCAAGCAGAAATATAACCTGAAAAACAGAAAAACACAATTTTTCTGTATTCAGTGCTAAAAAGATTTCTCCTGTGTTTGGGTCATATTTCAACAAGGTTATAAATCAGCTGTAGATAGTTCATGTGAGAGCAGCCAAAAAAAAAGATCAGTAAGCTGCACAGCCTGCCCTCTAAAGAAAGTCCACAAGAACTAGAGCTGTCCAGTCTAAAGAAAAGAGGGCTGGAAGATAATAGTTTTCAGGTAAATTAAAGATTGCTGCAAAGAAGAAGAAAATAAATGATTTTCCAATTTCCATTGTCAATAAACAGTAGTAGTTTTGATTAACCTGAATCTGTCTTGCTGCCAAATTCAGGACAATCTTTCCAGCAGTAAGGAGATTACAACACTGAAGAGGTTGCCTGGGGACGTTGGTAGAACCAATGCTGGAGGGGTTTTAAAAAACTGCCTGACAAACAAGCATCATTAAAGAAGATTCAGGCATAGCTGATCTGCCTCAGGGACAGAGTCATGAACTAGGAAGTTTTTCAAGATCTTTTTAAAGTTGTCACCTTCCAAATACAAACACAGACACATGAGTAGAAAGATCTGCAATGCAGCAATTAACTTGCTAAGGCTGGTATCAAATCAACATCACCCATTGTTTGCAGCAAGCTGTTTAAAGGCCAGGCAAAACTGCACATTGCTAAAGCTCCTGACTCTGGCCCCAACTTGCTTGGGCTTGCCCGTGTACTGCCTGGGCAATGCCTGTTGAAGATTCACGAAAGGAAGATGTTAGAAATTATTTGCACTGTGGTCACACAGGCCTGTATTTTCTAATCTTACAGAGCTCTGTAAGTAAGATAATAGTTATTCATACCCCTCCGGGCACACTACATATGTAGATCAGGCATCTCTGATGCATAGGACAGATACCGCTACAAACACTACTTAGGAGCTAAGCTAGGCTCTCTCTTCGTTTTTCTGAAGCAATCTTATAAACCTCAGGAACACAAAGGAAAAAGCACTCTAGTTTGGAGCTTAACAAATGAACAGGATCAAGCTTTCAAACACTAAGTAGCACTGAAGGATTTCTTTGCCATTGATGCAGATCCCTGATGGACAGTCTTCTGCCACTCTGAAAAGAGTAACGGTTATTAATTGATCATGGAGTGCCAGCACTTTACTAGGTGGTTTGTTGTTTTTCATTTAGCCACAAACACAGATTTGGAAGCAATACTGAAGTAAGGGGATACTCAGGACACAGGAAGACAGGAGAGCCTCAGAAACAAGGCTCTCAGTCTCATAAAGTAAAGCTTATCTGAGGTGTTTCATTTTGTTTCCTTGTTTCAGAAGAGTACACACTGCTGAATTTCCTACGTTTGGGGAAACTGCAGGGGTCAGCACATCTTTCAAATCATGGGATTCTTCCCCCACCCCTCAAGGTTTGTATGCTTTTCTATAGCACATGGGTCTGTGGTACTGTTTGAACAAGAAGTAGTTGCATCTGTCCAAATTATCAAATAGAAAGTGCAGACATGAGGACCAGTGGTTAACAGCGCTGTCTTCAGTGACAGAGTCAGCAAAGTGAAAGGTGAATAGCTTCACCAGGAATAGTACAGCCAATCCTCCTAGGTCCTACCCCACCCCATATCAGTTTCATGAGAAAGTAACAACTCAGTGACAAGACAGACAATAAGATATTCCAGATACTCCTCATGGCGGGGGGGGGGGAGAAAAGGCATTAATTTGGCATGTGAACAAAACTTTTAATAATGAATTACAGAACAACTCTGTTGAAGACTTTTAAGGGTCAAGAGCCGGTATTGCTGATGGAGGAATGTGTCAGGTCAGATGGTTAAATAACTGTAAGAGCAAAAACAGGCAAACAAAACAGACATCTTAAGTCCATTTAGTCCTATTGAATCTCCATTTTCAATCAGAAACAACAAGTCCAGTTCATGTTACAACCATCTCCTCTCTTATACACAAGAGACAATACTAGGTCAGGAGCCCACTCCCTGTAAGCATCCAGACAATAGACTGCGTCCTGAGAGTTCCACAAGAACAAGGTGCAAGACTTCACCTACCACTGCAGAAAATTGAAGATTTTTAATACATAGAACTATTCAATTCTAACACACACACAAATCTGGAAAGAAGCAGAAAGAACCTAAAGCTAGGAACTTTTAGGCCAGAAATGTGTTACCCTTGCTGTCTGCTAATCTACATGTTTCATTGAGTCAGACTGTAAGCATTGGCTTTCATGTGAGATGAAGTGCATCGCGAGCTCAAAGCTTTCCTACTTAACACTAATGTTCAAAGGTGATACTTTGTACAGATTCATCCTTGACACTGCTGGTTGTTCATGGCATTTACCTGATGGTCCACATTTAATCTTTATCATTCTTTTTATTGAAGAAATCAATTCTCATTAATATTTTTAAAGGTTTTTAGTGGGTGTTAATGAACTGTAGGAAGGCCCTGCAGGGACCATACTCTTCTGTCAGATTGGAAGTAATGCTAAGTGATGTGATAAGCAACAATGCTTTAGAAGCCTTCACATTGTAGCTGGGAACATTGTCATGGAACTAAAAAGCTCCTGCTCTCTTTGTAATATGGAAAAGAAACAAGGAAATTTTACAAAATGCATTGATAACACAAAAGGAAATTCATGAAAGAACAAATAATAAATTCATATCATCCTGACAAAATATCCTGTTAAGATTTTATTACAGCTACGGACTATTCTCAAACAAAAACTAAACAAGCAAGCAAACAAAAAAACCTCAAATTTATAGAGGAAGAGCTGAGGTTGGATGTATGGTTTGCAGTTTCTAGCCAACATATACAAGGCATCCAATAAAGAGACACTAGAGTCAGTTACACGTCTTTCTCCAAAAATTAGTTGCTTTAAGAAGAAATGACCCCTTTTGCTACAAGGGGAGCTACTTTTCAAAACAACCATTCTACACAATCAGCAAATGAACTTGTTACGAAAGTCATTCCCCAATGCTAAATACTTCTTCATCACACACTAATACCATCCAATCTTAATTTTACTTCCTTGTTTTATTCCATAATGAAAATGTAATTTTTATCTTTGTTTTATACATTAAACTTGTATACTGTATTAGCTTGGGAGCTTTAAAATGTTGTTTTTAAATGTATAAAGAAAGGAATAGCCATCAAGGGTGCATTTTTATGCCAGAATTCTATGGTGCTGTCAATGTTGTTTGGTGAAGAATAATACATTTGAGGAAATAGAGAATGACTGATCCAATGTTGTTACAGGGTTGGCCAAGTGCTGCTTATCTTACTGGTTTGCATTTCAACTGTACTGTCTGCATTAGAATGCCTTTTCTCAGTCAGTAATGACATTTTTAGGGAAAAAAATAGCAACAACACACCATGTTAATGTAGCATCCTAGTTGCTGAAACAAGTGTTAAAGTACAGCGATGCACCATGCCTAAACAGAAAACAAAGCAACAAGCAAGAGAAAGAGATCATGTAGTGAATCAGTCCTAGAGATACAGCTTATCAGAATACTAAAGGCCTGAGCAGTAATAACATACATTTTTGGTTTCACCTAGGAACTGCAGCAACCTGTGAAGCTCAGAGAACTTTTTACAAGACCATATCCTACCACTGCAGGATGAGATTCTGTTGCCTGATGGTCTCCAGCATTGGAAACAGCGAGTAATGGACTTGGGATATGAAATTTTCCCCAAACAAAGCATAATGTTTACTGAATGAAAATGAGCTAGGTGAGCTGCAAGTAGAAAAAAATATGGAATGCTAAAAAATAAGGCTCTCTCCAATTTCCATCCATTCACAAATAAAAAACTGATGATGATAGTGATGACATTACAGCACAAAATGACTTTTGAGAACACAGCTGTATGTTAAAAAAGGCACGGCACTGATAAAGATCGTGTATCACACAGACACTGCTGTAATCAAAGCACCACAGATGACTGGTGCTAGGATGAAGACATTCATTAGGGCTGGTATTAGAGCATAGTTGAAAGTGTCCCCACATAAAAGAAGAACTGAGACAATTTCAGCAGCTAAAAGTACTTTTGATCAGCTGATCTCTCCTCATATTAGCAGTTTATTTCCTCTGGATTCTTCTCCAAGCAATCCAGCTTGGAAGCGATGCTTTATTTTTTTTTTTTCCCCCTGCCATCTATATTCAGATATGGTGGCCTATGAACTTTATTTGCTTATGAGGAAAACATTCGTTTAGCTGCAGCAGGTACAATTCTCTTCTATGTTCATTTTAGGACTCATGAAATGCACTAGGTATGGTGTATACATGAAATATGACTAAGAACACTGCTAAGACCAGCTTCTCAGAGTTCTGGCAGTATGCCAGAGATACTCCACAGCTAAATTTTGCAAGAGGTGTGAGGTTAAAGTAATCTATACAGTGGTGTCCTTTGTTGCACTCCTAAATAAAAAGGAAAAAAGAAAAAAACAGCAACGCACACTTACATAAAAATACAAGCCTGCCTACAGCAGCCAAAACCCTTACTGCTTCTCTACCACATTAAAGGCCTATGGTTTGTGGAGGGCACAGAGAAGGGGCAAAAGGACTACTAGCATTGGCAAGCACATCATTTACCACAACAAAAACAACAAAAAATAAGTCACAGCAGAATTCTGTGAGGGAAATAAATTGTATGCCAAACCACAGCCCTGTTGAAGAGTTGAATCCCTCTGAATGCTCCCTGAGCATAGTCCATACCCCTTACTGCCCAGTCTGGGTGCTGCCCATCCAGCATGCAGGACACTGACTGCCATACTCGCTGCCACGGACAGACACATCAGCAAATTTTCATAAGCCCCCTTCTCCTAACACTGCAAGTCTACAATATTGTCTCTCAGCGCAATAGGCACAAAACAAGACTTAGACTTCAGTGCAACAGGCAGCAAATAAGAGCTTGGGTTAACGTAAGACCTGAATACACAAATGCTGGATAGATTTTTTTTTTTTATCCCCCCCCCCCCCCCCCCAGTGGAATATTTGGGGAAGGATGATCTGAAACAACTATTAGAAACAGCAAAGTCTTCATTTGAGGGCTAGTACAACAAAAATATGATTGTCTTGCTATATAAGCAGCCTAAATTTGTCTCCTGAAGACAAGTAAGGTAAAAGATCACAGAGGCATTCTTCAGTAATTACGGTCCCTCCTATCAAAGGTTTAAAAGGCCAGAGTAGTCATTTTCAAGTTGAGGCGCTGATGTACAGAACACAGTATGGGCAGTATATTGAGATGAAAGCCACACAGTCAAATCTGTAAATATGCTAATGGAGACAACACCAATTACAGATTATTTTATTCCTTGTAACCCTCAGAAAGATGAAGGTAAATGAATGATGAGAATACAAACATCACTAGAAATATAAGCCACTAGCAAGGCTGTGGTATGAAATTTGTTCAGTACCCTGGCAACACTACTAGACAGAAACAACTAAGTCAAAAAAGCATCCAGGTGACTTTGCTGGAAGCAGTATTCTTTTCAGCAGTTTCCTTGATATGTTTCCCCTACATTCAGATATGCATAAACAAAACACAATTATGAACATTACATATAAAAATAGATGAATTTAAAAATAGATAAATTCAACTATTTATTTAAACCCTTGCCCATAAACCAAAGGTATTTGCTGATGATAAAAAAAGTCTTCCGGCAAGTCATCTTCTGCAGTCACAAAATTCCACTAACACCCAACTGGCAGAAGCACCCTTTTAGTGTAGACATCCCTTATTTTTCAGGAAGTGGCTCTGCTAAACATTTCTTCCCTTCTGAGACGCTGGCAGTTCAAGCATGCTACTTTTTCTTTTCCCCTAGGTTTAGAAAAATTGTTCCACCTTCTAATTACTTCTGAGGTTACTTACAGTTTTAGTCCATGTTAGCACCATTACGGGTTTCATATTTCTTTAAGTATTAAATGGAAGCATTTCTATGCAAAGTATAGAGTTATGAAAGATAACCATTTGCAATAAAACCCTTTTAGAAAAGATAAACAGCAGGACTTTATTTATATACATTTTAAATTAGTCATTAGGAAATTCACTGTGCCTATGAAGAAGCAGCAAATTTAACTGCCACAGGTTAGATGTGCAGTACTCATTAACATTTTTAGCCAAGTAACCCAGTCTGTGATGTGAGCTGTTCAGCAGAGTACACATCCTGAACTGAGCATTCAGCTTTCACATTAAAGACTTTCAGTGTGCAAGACAACCCTACAGATGCTTGTACAGATAAATGGTCCTATTCAACAAAGTGCTACTAGTCACACATAAGTTCACACAAGCATTATAAAGCTTTTGCAAAACTAGAGATACAGTTAGTCATTTCCATGCCATCTGGGTTCATTTCCATATAAAAAACCTTCATTCTTAAAGCCTCACTTATAAGGAGTAGTGACTGCTTAAGCGCGTAAAGATTAGTGACTGTAATGACAAAGTCCACTTGCTACTCCCAATCTGCCTGTTCTCACAAGACATTCAAATCTTAGGAGTCCTGCACACAGCACTTACCAGGGTGTACAATGTACCTTGGCTGACACTCAGACAGCTCCAAGGAGATATATTATTGGAGTCTCCCAAAGAGCACGGCAGGGGGGAAAGGAGAACAGCAATAAAATGCCAAAAACCTGAACCACAGAACATCTGCCTAACCTATTCCCTCTACTTAGGGTAAGTCTTCATCTGCCACGAGGACTCAAGAAGAAAGAGCCTAGCAAATTGCAAGCACTGAAATCAAAGTTTAAGACAAAGGTCTCTGTATTCAAATATTTGTGCTGAAGATAAAGTTAAGTATCTCATATTAAGACCTGAAATAGAATAATGAAAACAGACATTTTAACCATGAAAATATCTTTCCAGCTTTATAATAGAGGTGCTCGATAACGCTTCTGTTACAAAGGCTGCAGTAAAGGTTCCATTCTAAGCCTTATTCTGAAGGCATCTTTCCATCTGTAACAGTGAAAAAAATCTGTTAAGTCTGCATACTGAAAGCAAACAATTTCTTTCTAAACTATCTTACAAATGGAACTAAAAATAATGACCTGTCTATTTTTGGAGCTTGTTTCTCATACCCTTATTATCTGTAGATTAAAAACAGCTTTCATTCCAAACTAGAAAAAATTGTATGTGCTTTTATGTCATAAATATCTTATCTGAATATTTGTACTGTTGCTTCTTTTCTCCTTGCAGAATTAGGATTTCAGAAAACTTTCACAGTGAAGTTTACTCAGACTTCAAATAGGAGAAAAAAACTCATGAAATCTATGAAAATGGGCATTTTATTCCACTGAAAGTAAAGCTGCACTTCAGAATGCCTTTATTGTTAATGAGTTTTTATGATTGCATCTAACTAAAGTTTATATAGCACTATTTTTCTGTAGTTTTAAAGTACACCAAGGATAGATATTTCTCTATCATTCACTACTCCTACCCACATTTAGAACACTACCAATCACCTCCTAACATGTATGCTTATTGCACAAAATCAAACATTTCCCCTCCTCCCCCGCCCCATGTAGTTCTTTTAACGTAAGACTCTGGAAACAGAAAATTCAGGAATCCTTCTTGGTATACACAAACATATTTTGAAAGCTCATTCAGGTCTCTGAGGCTGCAGACTTGGGCAACTCTCTCAAATGAACAGGTTTTCTTTGCAGTCCCCCACATTTCCAGCTAAAGAAAATATGATTTGAAAGGTTTGCATTCTCTCTCTCTCTCCCCACCCCCACCCCCCCAGCTGGAAATATATATCTGTGATATCTGTGGAGAGGAGATATATTTATGGCTTTGGCTGGAACAAAGTTCAATTTTCTTCACAGAGGTTCACACAATGCTGCATTTTGGATTTTTGATAAAGATAATGGTAATGTTTTCAGTTGCTGCAGAGCAGTGTTTATACAGAGCCAAGGACTTTCCACCTCCTCATATTGCCCTGCCAGCAAGGAGGCTGGGGGTGCACAAGAAGCTGGGACGGGACAGGACCAGGACAGCTGACCCAAACTGACCAAAGGGATATTCCATACCATATGACGTCATGCTGAACAATAAAACTGGGGGGCTGGCCGGGGCAAAGTGGGGGCTGCTGCTCAGGAACAGGCTGGGCATTGGTCAGCGGGTGGTGAGCAATTGCATTGTGCATCACTTTCTTTGTATGTGCTTTTATTATTATTATCCCTTCCTTTTCTGTTTTATTAAACTGTCTTTATCTCAGCCCACAAGCTTTTACTTTT
Source organism: Chauna torquata (assembly GCA_013399475.1). NCBI lineage: Eukaryota > Metazoa > Chordata > Aves > Anseriformes > Anhimidae > Chauna > Chauna torquata. The sequence continues at coordinate 30,721 of VXAL01005854.1, forward strand.
TTTCCTTTCGATTCTCTCCCCTCATCCCACTGGGTGGGAGGGGAGCAGTGAGCAAACGGCTCTGTGGTGCTTAGCTGCCTGCCAGGTTAAACCACAACAATAACTTACCACCTGAGCCTCAAAAATCTTTCAAGAAGAATTTAGTTCAAAACTTAGAGTAAGATTTCACATATCAAGCAAAGAATACATGTCCCAGCTCGCAAAAGGGAGAATTTACATGGATGATGAAGGTGCACCTTGCTGGCATCATGAAATGGAATTTGATTTTGCAAGTTGAAGAGAAGTATCTGGATGGATTCTTGAAGCCAAGTCTTCCTTGCAGAGAAATCCAATCTAAACCAGGCATTAAAAGTAGGTGCATTTTTACAGCCATGCTTGTGACTGTACTTGCCCCCTCACAGAGAAGTTGTGTGGTCAAGGACAGGCTTCGCTTGTCATGGACATCCCTGTAAATCGTAACACACCAACCACCTCAGGCACCAAGCACCCAACCAACTGCTCTTACCTTCTCTCCTTGCTTCCTTTGCAAAGACAGGTACTTTTTCTCTTATTAATTGATAGGAAGAAAAGTCCAGACGGGTCCTCAGAGGGAGACCTATCCTTGAGTCCATTTCTTATAGGGCCATAATGGTACTTCCATTTCTTTTAGGCTCACATTTGCTCTGCTCATGATCCCCTTCTTCACAGAAAAGTAACACAAATGCATTTAAAATAACAAGGGTTTCACAGAGAGTTTTCATTCACTTTAATTGAAGAACTGACCACACACAAGGGTTGAAAGTTGTGTTATTCACATTTGAGTTACTGGACAAGTCCCANCTTCTTTCCTCCCTTCCATTAAGGTGTTTTTTTGTTTTGTCTTTTAATATTTTGTTCTCTTGACATTCAAATGCAAAAGAATGTGCTAATTAGAGAGAGAACATACTTAGTTTCACTTTCATTCTTGCAAGGATTATACAAAGATTTCCAACCAGCTTCTTTTCATTTGCCTACAAATTGTACATAATCCAAGAACATAATATTCTCTGGGTTTTCTGGGTCTCTCTATGCCATATTTTTATTTGGAATGTTCATTTGTACTGGAAACAGGGTAATTTCTTTTAATTCACAAAACCATGAGAACGTGCTTTTCATTTTATCATCTCTGCTTGAATTACACTTGCGTTTCTGCGGGGAAGTCAATCTGTTGTGAAGGACATTGAATGCCGTGCTGAGGGTAACATCCTTTGCCTACAAGGCAGTATGAACAACCTGAGCCAGCCCATGAAATTCATCACACACAAGCAAGCAGACAATGAAATGAAGGGCATTCAGCTGAAACCACAGACCAGATGCTTCCATGGTATAGTTTCAGTATGGTTCACTTAATTCTGTCAAAGCCTTTATGATGGCAGCGAGAGAGACATGTGAGTGCATATGTTCTTATGTACTTTTTTTTTTCCAAGGCCATTAGAACTCCTTGATTGGAAAATCCAGAAGTCAACCAACCCTGGAATACCATGTTTTTTGAATCTCATCCCATTTTTGCAAAGTACTTTGAGCACATCAAATAAACTATCTTACAAGACTGGAGACAGAAAACTGTCTCAACTCTTTAAACAGAGGCCTTAGTGGTTTGTCTTCCCTTGGAGCTATTCAGAAACAACTATTGCACTTTAGAAGCAACACCATGCTGTAAGCGGAATTATTTTTCAAATATTAACATGCCCGAAGAACAGATGGAGGAAGGGAGCCAGTTGTTATTTCAAACCAAATACGGCCTACTTATTACTCTCTCTCCAAAAGAAATGTTTCCGTAGAAAACGACACTGCACCTCCTTACTGTTAGATGAACAGCTAATCCTCATTCTAAAAAAGTGTTCTGTGGCCTATTCAAGAAGTTTTTGGTGCATCATTGTAATTACATAGTGATTAAAACTACATTGCCTTATAGCTGACTGGTTTGTCTGTAGCGATAACAGAAGGTAGAAAGAACAGAAAAAGTTTCTCACACTTATGACAAATCATTACAGCTCCACTTCTTCCTGTGGAAAGCTAAGAACTTTCTGCAAAGCTGTTCTTCAGGCCCCCCAAAGACACAGCAGAGTTCTCAGTTAGAAATTCTGACTCCAGAAACTGGGAACCGTTAACAAGAAACTAAATCTCGTAACTGCTTATATTAAAGCAGAAACCAGAGCACTGGTCAGAAAGTTCTGTATTACGTGTTACTCCTGCTTTTTGCACAACAGTGTTGTGTTATTTAAATCACTGGGATTTTATCCCAAAGCATAATTGCTTCCCCTTCCTGTGGAGCAGCACTAAGAAGGTAGCAGAGGCTTATACTGAATAGAAGGAAACCACTGCAGGCCGTGGTTTACAGTTTCAGGTTTATAGTTTCAAAGATGTTAAAACTAGAAGAAAACTTAAAATCATGTCCTGTGGCCACCTTTATGTCTAACAACAGCACAGTCTGCCCAGGTACCCCTAAGACCCATAAGCTCTAGCTAAAATGCATCTTCCAGACAGTTTTGATGTGAAGACAGAGAGAGAATCCTTACTTTTGCTCTTGTTAATTTGTTCCTGTGATCAGTCTCTCTCACCAACTTTTTGTGTGCACGCTGATTTTCAGTTTTAAATTTGCTGGCCCTAAATTTTCAGCCATTAGTACTATCTTCATGTTTCCCATCTCTAGGTTAAGTACATTTTTAGAGCCCACCTTTTCCCCCCCTCTCTTTTTATGTACAACACTACAAATGAACCTGAGCCAGTATTCTGCTATACCAAAGTCCTTCATCTCTCTCTACCAGCATGCATTTCTGATGACTCTCCAACTGAGTAGCAGTGTCACGTTTACTATCCAGATCACCAGTGAAAGCGCTGAACAGGCAGAGCTGGACTGAGTACTGGCACTTTCACAGCCTCACTGGAAATGCACCTACTCAATGATGGCCTCCCTTGATGGGGATTTTGAAATCTGTCAATTTACCAGTTCACAAGTCACTTATAGCTGCACTTCTCTTGTTTCATACAATTTGTGATGTGATACTAAGTCAATTGCTTTATGGTATCTCCCACTCTTAGCAAAAGCAGTCAAGTTTCATAAATTCATTTTGATCAGTCTGTCATTGCCTGACAAGACCAGATCTCCATCATCCTTTTTGTGTCTCCCCCACTCCTAAAATAGAAGAAGTTTCCTCCACTTGCGCTGCCAACTCTGTATGTCAGCTTACAGAATTCATGTTACACTATTTAGTTCTTCATTAAAGGAGCCCATTTCAGTTTTTTTTTTTTTTAAACTACTTTGTCCCAGACTGAAGTCAGGCTAAACACTTTGTACTTATGTATGTTGCCTTGATTGACCTTTAAGAATAGTCAGAATGGCCTTACTTTTTCCTGAAGAGTTGTCATACAGGCAGAGCTTATTACATATACTTCATTTTTGCTCCATGCACAGAAGAAAAACAAGAAATACCACTACAGATCTTTTGCAATTTTTTTTTCCCCTCCCACAGAGGGACCCTTGATCGCAAGCTGCCAAGATTTATGTGCTTAGCTCTTTGAGCATCTCATTCAGTATCTGGTACCTGTCAAGATGCTATCCCTCAAATAAGCAGCACAGAACAGCACACACCTTCTCTGGCAGTGGAGAACCCAGCACCAATTTCAGCAACAGAAAAAGTAAAATATCCTTGGGGTGATAACTACAGAGGGCAGAAACAGGTTCCTCACTTATGCAGCAACAACTAGCAGCAGCAGCCTCACCTCTCCAAGCCTCGACTTTCCCATCTTGAGAGAGCAGACACGAAAAGAAGGAGCCACAGGATTTCAGCAGAATGTGGAAAAACAAGCATGTAACCTGTGGTCCAAGCTTTGACAAATGTATTTACACATCACTTACATGCAGCTACCCTTTGGGAACACAGGACTATCAAGATGCAGGGAGTGGGCAGCAGCAGCATTTTCTCTGAGTCCAGCGCCAGTTCCCAGACTTCACATCTGCTGCAGGAGATGCAGGCAAGAGGCTGAGATCCACAGAGAAGAGAAGCAGGGGTGGGCTTGACTTCATAAAGAAAAACTCTCTTCAAGCCACACTGGACTATGTGAAGTGCTTAAGGAACAGTAAAGGGCTGGCAACGTCCTCTCATACAGAAAAGATATCTGCTAGGGAGCGTGTCTAGGCACCTACCTACTAAGTACATGCCCACCGAAAACAGAGGTACAGTGAGAGCCTCCAGACTCCCAGTTTAAAAACCTCTACAAACAAAAGATTCAACCCCATACTCTTTTTTACAGGAGGTATGGATATGTTCCCCAGCAATACCTGAGAGGAGGGAATACAGTACATTAAACATACAACTGTTCAGAAACATTCGATGACATTAATGAAAGCATCACCTTACAGTTAGAATACCTAGGCTTAAATGAAGAAGCCAGAACCTGAGCAAAGGCTCTTTCTGACGAACTAGATAGCCCAGCAGACAGATGCGTCAAAGTAAAGGGAAAATTGATGCCAATATCTTGAAGAGAATTTTGCTGTTTCAGGGATATTTGTCCCTTTACTCTCTGCAATATTCAGTTTACTTTTTCCTTTGCCAAATTTCATTTCATTATATTTCTTGGACCACTCTAAACAACACTTCTGTTTCTGCTTAGTGTGGATGGCCTTCAGATATTTGTGGATGTTATCACCCTAACCCTTCCTGTTAGCCCATGCTTTATTGTGAAACCTTAATTCTCATTTGGATCATCTCTGACGTCTATAGTGTCTGTTATTTTCCAATTCCAACATCCAACTAGCACTCATTTTAGATAGCTACATAGTGTGCTTCCATCCAGAACACCAGGCACACATAACTATCTGTATTTCTAAACTCATTGTATCAGCAGGAAAAAATTTGCCATAATTAAGAGTCTAAAACAAACATATCCCACCGAGGGCCTTTAAAGTTTATGGTCCATCCAGCCTTGTGTCCTGCACTGCGCAATTTGTGAAGTGCTGCATTAGCAGGACTGCAGAAGTCTAGACTTGGCATGGGGTACACAGTCCCCCCACCCTCCCAATTTATAATCTACACAGTATTTTAAGTCTCAGACAGATGACTGTGAAATAATGATGCACATAGTGATTATCTATCCAGTCTAATAATCTGATTTGAGTTGGAACCTGCTGCAACAACGACGTTTGACAAGGAAATGGTTGAGAGCCTTCTCTCCAGTCTTACTGTACATTACAGATCTCAAGAGAGAAGCTCTGCACAGACAGAAAGCTACAATTTTATTATATGGAGTGAAAGGGAAGGCACTGTGTAACACATGCTGTTTTCTAGCCTTTTATTCTTGAGGAATTATTTTTAATGCCCATGGCCAAATTACAGCTTTGCTATAACTGAATTCAGTAAAAAATTAGTGGGTTTCTCATTACCTGGTAAGATACCCTAAAGGTTATTTTTTCCCCCAAACTTCAAGCTCTTCTTTTCCTTGCTGGCTGACAGAAGGAGGCCTTGACTGTCAAAAATAATGATAAAAAAATAAATAATCTGGGTCCAAGCCTCACCTGCTGTGATACGAAGCAGAACACCTGATTAATGGGCATACCACTCTACACATTGTGTGTGCTCTTCTGTTGGCGTAAATAAGAATAGATTTTGGGCCCTAGGCAGAGAAACCCAAATTCAATCTGGGAAGCTCTTCTTAGAGCTATGTCAAAAACAAAATCAAAACAAAAACAAAAAAGCCCTCATGTCCTTTCAGATGTGATTCTCATGTTCCTTTAGCTACCTCACCGTGGCCTAGAGAGAGATGAGGAAAGGGTATTTTTCTTCAGCCTGGTTCTGCACACTTGGTGGGACACTGAGATATGAGCATAAAGGCTAAGCAGCATGTGCAGACTAAGCAGCACAGTAACCAGGATCAGAAGAAGAAATCATCTTCTCAGCAACCCAGCTCCTTCCCCTTGTAAGAACTGGAGACCTCATTTACCTCCATCTTCTTCAACCTTCACATCCACCCAAAATGCCCTATAAAACATCACCACCTGTTGCCGAGCAGATGCAGACCAGGAATAGCAACATAGGTGAAGTGAGGTGCTTGCAGTCAAGTGTGTCTGAGTCTGACCTACCCTACTTTCCCAGTTCCCCCCAGCAATTTAAGACCTCCATTCCCTCATGGTTGCAAGCGAGTCAACTCCAAGTTCCTTAGATGAGTAAACACCTTTAGTAGTCCTGGGCAGGGGGGCTAGGAGGAAGGTGGAAGGTGGTTTGGGAAAGAAAAACATTTCTGCTTCTGGCCATTTCTCTTCTCTTTTCCTCTCACTGGTAAAGGGTAGCCACTGGGACTTCAGAAGTGATTTGGTCATCTCTCATCGCAGCAGGAAGGGGTTTCTGTCCCCACATAATAGATTCTTCCTGGATGGTCCCTTGCACACACCAAAAAAATACAAGTCATTGAAAAAATGAGCACAGAACTTCTGCAGGAAGATGAGGGATCACCTTGAAGCACAAACCAAAAATACGGTCTAAATATCTCAAAATCAGTTTTAATGCTGCTGCTAATCAAAATATTTTATGGACTGTCTGATTTTCCTGGTCTGCTTTGGGGACTTCCTAACTCCTGCAGTCACTTATGTGTAGCAAATGGGGTTAGGATATGGTCAATAGTGCCACTGCCATCTCTAACAGCAGCACATCTCTACCCATCTTTCCTCACTGGATGCAAATGAAGGTCAGTGCAGGGGCAGGTGAAGACAAGACAATCCTTCCCTGAACCTCAACAGTATTTAATGGATTTTCTTTTGTCCCCCCTTCCCCTAGGGCAGCACCATGGCTCTGGTTCATCAGCTTTAGATGCTTCTGCTGCCTGGACAAAGCAGTGCTATTAGTACATTCAGAGATTTTCTAGATATGTATCCAGATGAGCCCCACACTTTACAGATGTAGAAGTTAATAGAAAGACAACAAAATACGAATGTCTTTGAAAAGCAAGTTGGGATAAGAGACATGCACTTTAAGATATAGGCTCATATCAAAGTATCAGTTGAAACAAAAGACAGTGATTTGCCATTAGGTGAGCCTGTACCTAGACGGGAGTGTGCTACCACTCAATACTGAGGGTGCTAGTAACATTTTTGTCTGTGAGGAACCGTAGATAAGTACAGGCATGAAATGGACACACAGCAGAACGTGTGGATAAAGGATGAGTCAACCTATTAGTTTTAAAACAAAGAAGCAGAAGCACATACAGAACCCAGGGAACCAGATACACAAGCACTTACTAACAATAGTGGGAGTTATGTACCCAATAAGCATTACATACTAAAAAAAAGAAAAACAAAACAAAAACCCTCAGTGTTCAGATATTTAGTTTGTGTGAGGTGCTAAACCATAAAAATTTTCTATATCTGCCTACATAGTATCTCCAAGAAAGAGACATTAACTATCAAATACATCATATGAACTTCAGCATTGAAATTGTCCTGAGGCAAAGTGTCTCATAAGAGGTTGACGTTTTTCTTGCTTTTAAGACTCATGTAAGCACAAAACCATCTTCCCCTCTTTCTCTGTTTCTAATAGTTCATAGCTTACACACAATTTCTAACAGCAGAATCTTGTCCAAGGAGCCCATATCCCTAATGCAGCCCTGAAAGACTTTTGGCAGACCCACATTTCAAAAATCCAACAAGAGCTGTTTCTAGAATCCAATGAATCTTGAACCTTTTTGGGGAAAAAAGCCACTCATCAGGCAGAATCACTCTGCCACTTCCAGTCCCAGACTTACCAAGACCAGACTGTATACCTCAAGCCTTAAGAAATGCCTGCTTACCAAAAAAATTTAACTGAGCGATGCTATTTTCTTGATTAATTTGATTCATGTCACACTACTTGGGACATTGTAAAAGTTTTATAGTGCAGTGAGCATTAGAGATTACAAATTAATGGAGATCCTGATACTAGCCTCCTGAGGTACTTGCTAGACACCCCACAGAAAATGTTGTTTTACTTCTGTTTCTATTGGTCTTTGGGAGATTTGAACTTCTGGTGTATCATTACCAATAAAAAAAAGGTTATCTTTCTGTGCCCTCCACTCCAACTCTCCAAGTGATATTCCCACATATTTTCTTTCAAATCACACTGTCCTTTATATAATAACATATCAGAAAAAGCCCCAAATATTTCTATTTTCTTTTCTGCAAAACTCCACTTCCATTATTTCCCACAATAGATGTCGCCCAAACACTTAACATTTTTGATCTAAAATTTTCATCTAAAAAGAGGTTAATGGGATTTGCACACTCACATCACCTTAAGGTGACTTTGAAAATACCACTTTTTTTTCCTCCCTGACATAGGAAAGAAGTGTTGCAATGCTGCATACAAGCCTCAGCAATTAAGCAAGAGTTCCCTAATTTGTAAGTACAGTTTCTTTCTCCCCCAAAAATAAAACCGAGGACAGCCACACAAACTCANNAGCCACACAAACTCAACATCAAACCCTATTAGGAAAAATAAATAAGTTAAAACAAAACAAAAAACACCACAAAAAACACCACCACACAAAAAAAGAAGACAAACAGTATTTTCCAAATGCAGCACTTAGTATGTTAAGCAAGCTATTTTATAGCAGTGATATAGAAAATCCATCTGATTTGATGTACCCAATTAAGAAGGTAGAAGGAAAGCAAGGGAGGTTGTTGCTTTGAGTTTTGTTGTTGTTGTTTGGTTGCTTGTTTTTGTTTTGTTTTTATAAATACTATCTTGCAGCTGCCCCCACCCCAGCTCTCCACCTGTCACTGAAGATCATTGCAAACAGAAACATCTATGTGTATTGTAAAACTCTGTATTAAATCCTCTATTGAAAAGGACAGAGAGGTTTCTGTTTAGGAACCATGAACAGATTACCAAAGATATCACAAGTGCCAGCCTAAGCAAAGTGTTTAAGTCAATGCACAGAAAATAATTACATTTCTATTTCAGTAAAGCACTTGAGCACATGCTTATCTAAGTAGTGGCATAAAAGCTCTGTTGAATAGAGATGAGCCTACTTGCATCCTGAGGATGAGGCACATGCTTAAGTCCTTGTCTGAATCAGCATCTTCTTGAACAAATATAAATCTCCTGGATTTCTTCCTGTTGTTTGCACAGAAAACGTGCAAGGACACAAACAAAAAGCATACTGAGAGTTGATAAATCCATTCTCCTCCCTGTACCAATGGGGCTTTTGCCTTTGGGATTAAGCTTGTTTTCTGTCCAAGCCCATGTTACTTATATACTTTTCAAGAAACACAGATAGGCACTTCAGAAATACAGGTACACACTTCAGGAAACTTCTTAGAAGAAACGTGCCACAAGATGTTTTGGAAATTGCCCAGTGTGACACTGCTGATGATATGGCCTGAAAATGAGGAAATTATGGCTACAATACAAGTGAAAGACATGTTAACAGGAACTAGAACTCCTGGACACAGCCCCAAGCTAGTTAGCATTAAAAATTAATGAATTAAAACTGGAATGTATTTAAAGAGTCATTTTTCAGAGGTAATCAGTACAAGTCAGCTTAGTGAAGAAAAACAGGGAGCACTGATTCTGTCCATATCCATTGCACCTCTGAAGCAGAAGCCCCCAGACTTTCACAGATTAGTGTTCACCATCTCAGATACTAGGTGGTGTCTACTACAGACTACCACTGCACACTGGAGTATAGCACAGCCTTCTCCTGTGGACTAATTATCTGCTGCAAAGAGGAAAACAAGCTGAATCTTTAAAAGAAAAATTAACCCCAAGTACTAGAGGCCTCAGAACATCAGTACTAAAATATTCTGTACTTTNTAAAATATTCTGTACTTTTGAGCTTTATTATATAAAAAAATTGATGCATAAGTGTCCTGCACCCAACACAGGGTCATCAGCCATCGCTTGGACAGATGAAGCACTCCCAAAACAAAAGAATTAGCCGTTGATTATATACTGTCGGATGTCATTATCTTGTTGCATAGAGGTGTAAAAAAAAAACCACTAATCTGAATGTAACGACTGTAAACATATCCATTTGACAAGCTGAAAAACATCACTCTAGTCAGCTTAGAGAAGGGAAATATGCAGACTATAGTTAAGTTAAAATAGAAAAAGAACCATTTAAAACTAGGAGATGTCCCCAGCAGTCACAATCCATCCGTTATGAAAGTTCTATGGACTAAGTCTTTTTTTTTTTTAATTTTTTTTCAGAAAAGAAAAAAATCTGTCAATACGCACACACACACACACACACACACAGAAGATGATGGCATTATAACAGTGAATTTGAATTAAAAGCTATGAAGACCAGAAATTTGGTAAAGGAAACAAATGGGAAAGTAAGTCTCTGACTAGCACTCAAATGTCTTTAAGCACAGCAAGAACACAAATGGATTCTAGCATTAGTACATATGTATTACTAGCAAGCTATGATAATATAAAAAGGGGCAGAGGCATTAAATGTTACTCCCATTTTTTCCTTCATGAAATTCAGGAAATGTATTTACATTCTCCAAAGATCACAAAATACTTCAGCATCATCCTGAGATACTGTTGGATTGTAAATACCAATTTAACATTTTAAAAAAAATAAGGTCCTTAGGAAAGCAAGAACAAAAAGCCAAAAAAAAATATCTACAATCACACAAAGCAAGATGGCTGAACCATTAAAGTAGATTTTCAGTAACTCCTG
>VXAL01005854.1:45819-74809 GCA_013399475.1 Chauna torquata
GTTCACAGAACATCAGCTAGAGATGTCAAACATGATTCACTCAAAATGGCTGTCAGGATTTATTGATTAGACTTCATCCTACCAACTATTACTAGCTGTGCCTGACCCAACCTGACTACTTAAATAGAGGTGCACCAAGGATAACGTTTGGCCTGAGGTGCCCCACGTGTGACTAGAACAGAAAAACAGTAGCATGAACATTAATTTGTTTCTAAACTAAATGTTTTATACTTTATTTGCAGCTTTGGTTTTAATGTTTCTCACATTACAAAACCAGAATGCATTTTTTCCTGTTTATTCCCTCTCTTTGCAAAGGCACAGAACTCCATACAGTAGTTAAATCAATTCCATGAGCTAGTTGACAAAATTGCATTGCTTTAAAACCATGTGTATTAAGAACGTGAACAAGAGATGCTTGCAGTATTTCATAGGAAGAACTATATAACAGTTCTACTGAGCTCATTCGTGAGTTCATGATTTGTATCTTACCGGTTGTATAGCTCATGCCCCTATTCACATGGGGTTCTGATGTGCTTGTTTTCTTTAAGTTACTGCCTCGTGGTAAGGAATCACACAGACTGCATTACTTGTTGGCACTTCTTGGATGAAGACTGAACTGTTGCACTGGGGAAAACGCACAGTTTGAATACGTCTCCTGGAGAAGCAATATTTCCTCTAAAGTGACTGAAAGACAGATGAAAGAAAGAGAGGCTAGAATATGGAACACAGCTGCTACAGCTGTGAATAACTACCCATTTTCACCTCATAAGCATTTGTATGGGGAAAACTAGTTGTTGCGAGTACAGTGTCTTCAGTGTAATTTAGTCACCAGTTGGCACTTAATTTGATCAAGACCTCTGAAACTAAATCATCTGGTGCTCAAAAATACAACTTCCATTCCTAATTTTTTTTTCTCCTCACTTTAGCCAGGATAAATTGCTGCTGGATAAATTGATTCCTGGCTACAAATTGTTGCTGTTTAATTAATGGTGATGAGTACAAAAAAAGCTTTAAATAAATGAAGGGCAATAAAAAAAAAAAAGATAGATGCTGATCAGGGAAAACTTGTGCAATAATTTAAGATAGCTACAAAGCTCAGAAAAATTTTGTAAGTACTGCCATAGTAGGATTCTGTGCTTGTCACTCCCCTCCTCTTAGTAGTATACTGTATGGTTCTTATTTACTTCCAAAGAATTCTTGTTAAATAGTGTTATAGACATTTCGCAGGTGAGCAGACAGACTGATTAAGAATGTACATGCTATAGATCTGCACCACATCTGGGAAGAGAAACACTTCCTTGAGATTTGCTGTTCAGGAGACTTGACACAGGACCAGTCTGCCTCCTCACAGGCCAGACAAGCTACAACATACACCCCAATAACTATATCAATAACTACAGATTTCAATAAAGGGTTAGAGAGTGGGGTGCAGGAAGGATTAACATTAAACAGGAAGGCCAGACATTGTATAGTCCAATGCAGGGAACATTTTTCCTTTTTCAACTCTATTCCCACAGAGATTTTGTTTGTCAACCTCTGAATTCAAATATTTGTCCCACACAGATTTGGCAGAGTCCCACCTTGATTTTCTGGCCAACATTATGGAAAACTCATTTGGCTAATGCAGAGAACCTTTGGTAGAAGACCAAAGAGATGTACGTAGCAGACAATGGATAATGCTTTTGGTAGCCAAATAAAACAGATTAAACTTTCTGTAGCATATCAAATTCCAGGGCTTAAACATTTGTTGTATCACTTAGCATCTCACCATTTTGTAGAGCCAGACACATAGAATGAGGCCCTGAATGATCCATCATCACTGCACGATATCTTGGTAAAGATGCCATATTGAAGACTACAAGCATGGCAGATATCGGCATTCACCAAACCTGGGGATACCGATATCCATGCCTTCCCAGGGATCAAGAGCTTTTGGTTCTGTCCCATGTGCCCCACCGTCACCCCCCACCATGGAGCATTATGTTTGAGATTGTTGTTCCTTTCTCCAGCCACACAATATTACTTATTTTCCCCTTCCACCTACCCACCCTGCACATGTTCTCCCTTACCTAGTTTTATTTTTCACATCAGTGGCTGTATTGTAAATTGTCCAAGAATAACATTATTTTCATTAATCCATTCCATGCTAGTCTATTCTGAGGGCAGCTTGTGTCAGCAGCTCAGGTAATTTTCTCCCTTTTAAACTAAATCAGGGCTCTGACAACTCCTCTGTTTTGAAAGATGCAATGAGATATGACATCTGTTATCCCCCCCCCCGCCAGTCAGGATCTTTCCAAAAAAAGCTCACTACAGCATTTCTACACCATCTTCCATTCTTTTGCAATGCCTTTCCTCACACTTCTGTATTTCAACAAGCAAACATACAGTAGGAGAATGCCAATAAGCACCTGAGGCAGAGAGGGGGTTAATGAGACTTGTACTGACAGGTTCTCATTCGGTGTGAAGCCATCTTATTAGAGGATGATGTGGATTATGAGAGTAAAGTGAGCCACTGCACAGCAGCATCTCTGGCTTTCAGAGAATCCCACACCAGTCACTGTAAGGAGAGGAAAAAAAATAAAGTAGGTCCAGCTAGTTACTACTTCACAAGAGGCACGCCCATCGCAACCTGTCGTGGACAATTTCACAGTAAGAATTTGTGGCTCAAATATAACAGTTTTAATTGTTCATGGTGCCAAGCACTTAATATTAAGTGCAACTCTGCTACAAATAATGACTACTTGACAGGGAAAGAAAGTCAGCCTCAACCAAACCTCACCACGTTACTGCTGCACATTTCCACTGTCAGCCATGGAAAGCTAATTGTGTCATTAAGGCACAAAACAGAGGGACAGAAAGCCAAGATTGCCCTTTTGTTCCAGCCCAAGAGGCTGCATCATTGCAGGTTATCATAGGGAAAGAGATGGAGCAGACCAAACTGTGGGGTGGAAGCCCCCCAGATTGGCACCAGCAGAAGTACGAAAGTCAAATGAAGGAGGAACAGATTCCCCCCAACACACACTCCATCATGTGCCTCACTTCATGCGTATGTTCAATTTATCTGAACTTTAGCATTGCTCAAGTATTTTTTTGAATAATTACATCTGCATTTCATGTGGTTCGGAGAGGGCGTACTTTAATTTGGGGTGGTGGTTGTGGTATTTTTGTGTTGTGTTTAGCAACACATGCAGCATTTGCTGTATGCTCAGCTACTGTAATTATTCTAAAGCCATATGATAAATTATAAGAAACGAAGTAAAACGCAAGCATCACATTGGAACCTAAGAACAATTTAGGAGTTGCTTCACTTAGTGCACATTTATCTGCATCTACTCACCTCTCTCTTCAAGAGAAATTTGTTTAAAATTTTTTTGCACATGTAATTAATGAAGTTATACAAAAGCATACTTTCTGAAGAGTGTGTGCATTTGTACTTAGCAAAGGGAACGCTCAGTATGGAAGTTAATGCTTTTGTATCATCTTAAAAGGGCATTTCATCAGCACATCTACAAATACACACTTCCTGTAAATAATAAATCAAAGTGCTCTTCCCCTCAGTTGTCTCAAATAAGATCATTCTAGATAGAAAACTGTCTGGAGCATGAGCAACACCCTTGAACTTGTTAAAAATACACTGTTAAACAGAGACTGGGAAGGACTTTGGGAAGCAGCAGGGGAGAAGGAAAAGAGCACCAGCTAACTCAGGTGAGAGATGAAGATGAGTTCAGCAGCATACTAGAGAGAAGCAGAAAAAATGTTCATCTTTGTCCAGGGTTCCTGGTGGGTGCTCAGTGCCTCACATGCAGCTCCATGACTGATTACAGCACAGAAGCCTTTCACTGACTGACGTACACGCACTCTATCTCACTATCAGCCTCCCCTCATCCTAAATGAGTTTTGCCCCAAACGGAGCTTAGTGTGGGGTTTTTAAGAATTACACAACTGTAGTACAAGCTGAAAGTGAGATACACTAGTTTTTATATGCTAAGTATCAAGCAGTACTATTTTATTTATTTTTTTTTAAACGTGTAAAACCAGAGTCAAAGGAGAGACTCAAGGTCATACCAAGAGGATTACAACACTGTCAAGAGTGTGAATCCAGTTCTTCCATGTCTGTATGCAACCACCAATCTAAACTATTTCTCACATAGACAGTTGGATCAAGAAATAAAGCTCATACCAAGGCGAAGGGATAAAAAAATTTACTAGACACAGAAGATGTGGACAGAGAGCCTGTCACTTTATGAATTACCATAGAGCGTATTATTGCTGCTGCATTATGTTCAGTTGTTTCAATAATTTAACAGCAGCCCAAACAGGGTTACCAGCTCCAGACAAAACATGCCAGTTTGAACAAGTAAATAGGAGGCAAGTGTAGCCAGACAGACCAGCTGGTAGATATGATTTGCTAATAACATCATTAGTAAGAGTAATAATATCATTATTATGATGATCAGAAGAAAAAAGAAAAAACATCACCATGTTATCCTTATGCAGTTTTGATAACAAACCTTGGCTCATACAAAATCACGCATGAAACTAGTAGAGATCTACTGCTACATACAGAGCTAAAAATAAGCCCTGACAGCAACAAACTTGAGATCACAGTAGACTAATACAGAGATATAAAATCACTACCAAAACACTGTATGTTTAAAAAGTTCTTGCAAAAATGCACAGTGCACTGGTTTACCTTCGTACAAGATGGCCTTCATTCCCAGAAACAGAAACTGTTAGATTTTGAGACGAATTTACTCAATTACAGACAACTAAAACAGGGTAGAATGGTTCTAGCAGGATTTGTTCACTATTCATGAGCAGCTTCTAATCTGGATTTAGAGTTTAGCATGTAGAAGTGGCACTTTTCACAGTAAACTGCAGATTTAACAGTATTACACTTTGTTAATTCTGCAGACAGAGCTTTAATAGGACTTCACAGCTCGCACATTTAAGTTAACTCCTTGCTCTCCAACTGAGCAGTAATGGCAACGCAAAAAAAAAAAAACAAACCACACCTTTTAAGAAGCAGATGACCTTCCTGTCCAGCCTGAAGCAGATAACTGAATTATTGTTTATTTTATTCCTGCAGATGTCAGAGCACTCTTTCCTCATCTTTATAACTGATAATACTTAGATTCTGCTCCCCATCCTTCCCCCCCACAAGTTCCATTCTTCTATTGCCTTAGTTTAGCTCTACTTTGAATCCATTGGCTTTCAATTCAAACATCATCCACCACACTCCCACAAGGAAAAAAAAAATACAGCAAACTAAATTGAACAGAGGGGACCTAAAAATTAGTGTTCTGGGGAGATTTGCGGAGAGAAGAAGCATGAATATATTCAGTATTTCTCTCATTGAAGTGTGTTTCTGAAATCTCAGAGCATTCAGCTGGATGCTGCCTGATCCAAATGGAAAGAATCTCATCAGCTTAATGGACATCAAACCTGGATGCTAAAATATCAGCGAAGAGGTAAAGTGCAGCAGGAGAAAGCAGTTTCTCAGAAATTCCAGTCTTACCAGCAAATGAGGATGCAGAAAGTCCATCTACATTGGCATCTGGCCCAGCACCCAAATGACATGATATGAGACAGCAGTCACAAGAACTGATTGAACTTCACACTGCAAATGAAGCAGTTCTTTGCACGGGTAAAGCTTTATTCCTAAGAGCATGCAGATGCTCCAAACTGAAGGAAGATGATGGCCATTGCCATGCTGATTTGTACTTCTGCACCAGGAGTAATGATGATGGTGGTCAGTGACAGAAACAAAGCACACAAGCTCCACCATTCAGGGTAAATTAAGTGAAGCATGTACTAGTCCACTTCTCAACAACATTCCGGGAAAAAAAAAGCCTAATACAAGTATGCTTCTGTTCTTGCTAGCAAGACCACAGATATAGAGGTATTTGTCACTCAGCTAGTGGCCCTCGTCTCAGTCTGTCTAATGTTTTGCAGCACCATATGACAAAAATCATATTTACACTGATGGTAGTAAATTGAATAGTACCAGAAAACATTTTCAGGCCATGGAACTTGACTGTCTACACTATTAAATTTTTAGAGTCATCCCTGACATGCTTTTGACACAAGCCAGTAACCACCCTCCCATACAATTCCCAGGCACAACATGAGAGTCTGCACAGGCAGAGAACTGCTCCCAGCAGACACTTTGCGTACAGTCACCTGTTTTGGAAGACTAAGAGAGTTTAACAGCATGGATGTGAGCTGTTTCATGCCAGATGGCCTCAGGGAAGAGCCCTGAGTACATTGTTTGTCAGAATAGATACAGTAACTTATGGGCAAGTGGCACAGAGGTGGAGTGCATACAAGTCTGATGCATGGTAAATGCTATGATAGAACTTCATCAGTGAGTGTGAAGGTTAATGGCATGCATACCAACATCAGATGAAGTTGCTAGAGCTCCTAGAGGACTATATTCTACAGCAGCACTTTAAGTCCTTTCTTAGAGATCCCCAGGAAATCAGTGTACATTTTTTTCAAAGCCCAAGAGAAACAAATGGTGTTACAGAGTACCAATGAAACATATGCGCTTAGTGCAAACCCAAGGAATCCTGGTAACTTCATAGAATCTCAGAATATCCCGAGTTGGAAGGAACCCACAAGGATCATTGAGTCCAACTCCCAGCTCCACGCAGGAGCGCCCATAAATCGGACCATGTGTCTGAGAGCGTTGTCCAAACACTTCTTGAACTCCGGCAGGCTTGGTGCCGTGACCACTTCCCTGGGGAGCCTGTTCCAGTGCCCAACCACCCTCTTGGTGAAGAACCTTTTCCTAATATCCAGCCTGGATCTCCTGTGGCAGCTTCATGCCATTCCCTCAGGTCCTATCACTGTTCACCAGAGAGATTTCCCTTTGCCTTTCCTGTTGCTATCACTGCTGCCAAATGTGGCAGGGAACTTGGTGACACAAGAACATGGAAAAAGCTGAGGTACTTAATGCCTTCTTCACCAAAGTCTTCACTGGTATCTCTGGCCTTTAGGAAACCCAGACCCCTAAGACAACTAGGAAAGTCTGGTGCAAGGAAGACTTACCCTTGGTGGAGAAGGGTCAAGTTTGGGAATGGTTAAAAAAGTTGGGCATACAAGAGTCCATAGAACTTGATGGGATGTCCCCACAAGTGCTGAGGGAGCTGACCAACATAATTGTGAGAACATTCCTAATTATCTTCGAAAGGTCATGGCAAGTGAGGAAGGTTTCCAAGGACTGGTGGAAAGCAAGCATTGCTCCTATGTACAGGAAGGAAAATGAATGGAACTACAGGCCAGTCAGCTTCACCTCAATCCCTGGGAAGGTGATAGAACAAATCCTTCTGAAAAGCATTTCCAAACATGTAAAGGTGATTTGGAGCAGTCAGCATGGATTTACAAACAGATGATCACGCTTGACCAACCTGACAATCTACAATGAAGTGGCAGGCTTGGTGAATGAGAGGGGAGTAATGATGTTATTTATATTGAATTTAGTAAGAATGATACTCTTTGCCATAACATCTTCATAGAAAAACTGATGATGAATTAGGGGCTAGAAAAATGGACAGAGGTGGATTGAGAACTGACAACTACTGAGCTCACAGGATAGTGATCAGTGGCACCAAAGTTCAGTCAGAAGCTAGTCGCTTTGTGTACCCCAGAGATCAATACTGAGACAATTTGGTTTAACATCTTCAAAAAATGTCCCATTAACAATGGGACAGAGTGCAGTTTCAGCAAATTTGCAGATGATACTGAACTAGGAGGAGTGGCTGATACACCATATGGTTGTGCTGCCATTCATGACAGTCTGAAGAACTAGAGAAGTGGGACAACAGGAACCTCATGCAGTTCAACAGACGAAAATGCAAAGTCCTGCACCTGGGGAGGAATAACCCCATGCATCAGCACATGCTGGGGGCTGACTTGGTGGAAAGTGGCTTTGTGGGGAAGGACCCTGGGGTTATGGAAGACAAGTTGGACACAAACCAGCAATGGGCCCTTGCAGCAAAGAAGTCCAACAATATCCAGGGCTGCAGTGGAAAGAGCATTACCAGGATGAGGAAGGTGATCCTTCCCCTTTAACTCAGCATTGGTGAGAAATATTTGGAGTGTTGGGCCTGGTTCTGGACTCCCCAGTATGACAGAGACATGGACACACTGGAGCAAGTCCATTGAAGGGCCACAAAGATGGTTAAGGGCTTGGAGCATCTTAAGTATGATAGGCAGTGAGAGCAGGGACTGCCAGGTCTGGAAAAGAAAAGGCTTAGAGGGATTTGATCAGTGCATATGAATAGCTGATGGATGAAGTAAGGAAGACATTGCCATAAATTGTGGGTTGGTTTTTTTTTTTTCTGAATACACTTACTGTAAGGGTAATCAAACACTAGAACAAGTTGTAGAAAGAAGTTGCAGATGTCCATCCTCAGACATATTCAAAACGCAACTGGATGTAGCCCTGAGCAACCTGCTATAGTTAACCCTCTTCTGAGCCTGTAGCATTGGAGGGAGTGGACTGTGGATTAGAAAGCGTCCAGAAGTGTCCTCCCATCTCAGGGATTCTGTAATTCACCCTTGGAAGAATCACAAGATGAGCAGATAGGGAATAGTCTGGAGGCTGAATCAGTTGCTAAATATCAAAACAGAAGCCCAGTTTATCCTATCCCTGTTCATCACTACAAAAAGTTTTGGCTGAAAGTGTGCAGACTTGCAGTAGACAGATCTTGAAGATGTGGAAGCATCCAAAAATTTTGCTGACAAGACAAAAGCACTCCAATTGAGCAGTCTATTCTGTGAAGTGTTTGCAGCTGCTTGCAACCATGCTGAACAAAACAAATTTTCCACCAGTTTCCTGTGACTGTAAACAGCACTGCAACATGGCTTTAAACTCAGCAGAACTGGAAAGTTGAGCAACAACTTTTCATTGTGCTTCTAGCCTGCTCGATTGTTTACTCATTCAACTCAGACCTCATTGTACTTAGGTTAACATTAGAGCTATGAGGAAGGTATATCTGAAGAACTCCTATAAGCTACCAGCATGTTAGCAAGGTTGCTTTGAAGGTGATGGTTTTTCAAGTTATATTTAATGGATGCTAACAGTCCACACAAACCCACTTCTGCTCTAGACTGGCAGCTCAAATATCAGGATAAAGACTGACCCCCAAAAAATACATAAAGGGTTGCTAGCATGCTAGTTTGGTATTATTCCATTAATTCTGTGTGGTTGCCATCACAGGTTAAGATTGTCTATGTTGACTTGCTGCACAGTCCCACTTTCAGCTCTGGTGTTTGAATATCTTCATGCAAAACAGCTAAAGAAACTAAAAGATGAATTGATTGGCACCCAAATGTACAGCAAGGACTCATATTAAAGGCAATAAGTTTTAAGTAAATCAAGAGAACTGTTTAATGCTGGTTTGACTTCTGCCTACGCGAAATGGGAAGAGTTCATTTGTACCTAAAAAGTTTCTAGACTGTAAACTGTCCAATAAGAGGATTCCTAATATTTTCTTTTTGAGAAGTAGAACAATATTTCCTACTAATTTCATAAAATCCTGTTTTCTTCCCCCCATCAAAACAAGAGCGTAGGTTCTAAGATGTGCTTGGATATCTCATTTCACCTTTTTTTTTTTGGACTAAGATTTCTTTGTAATTTGGGAGTGAGCGAGTAGCAGGAATTGATGAAAGCTTCTGAAGACTGCTGCAGGGGAGGGGAAGGAAAGAGTAAAAAAAGAGAAGCACTTTTCTTAATGGTAGTTCGGAACAGCAAGAGCCACTTATGGAGAAGCATATTGGGCTAGCAGCTTGAAGAGATTTTCTTTTCCTGTTACCATGACACTTGTTTCCCAATACCAAGAAACACCCCAAGGGCAGTAATATAGAAATGTCCAGCACACATATATATATGCACATATATTCTTTTTAATCCCCAAACTAAGAAATCAGCCTTAAGCCTTGGGCGGGGTTGGGGGGGCGGGGGGGAAGAGTGGACCAATCTGTAGAAAACAAATTATGGTGAATTGATCATCTTGAAGGTCTTGACTGCAAAGTCAAAAAACAGAGACAACCTCAGATGAAAACAGTCAACCATCATATTTGCCATTTTGGCTTTGGCACTGGACTATCAGACCTGCAAGTATTTTCCACTAAATTGGATATAAAAACTTTTACTCTTAGCTTATCTTACAGGAGATAAGCCATTCCCATATCTCTATAAGGAATGATTTTACTATAAATATGAGACATTTATTCCTGACTGAGGAAATAGTGTTGTGAACTTTGGAGCTGATTACTATAGTCCAAATTAGTGGGGAAGATCACTAGACTTCACAGCTGTCCACTGGAAGAGGAAGGATCCTTCCACATTATTCTTACACAAGAGACAATAAGCAGATTCCTCTACTTAATTTGTGGTTCTGCAGAACCTGCCAAATAACAACAGATATCTCCTTGGAGACTTCTGGCTATTGAATATCATCCAGAAGTCAAGGAGACACCAGTTGACCCTGCATTACAATGGTTCCTCAGAGTATATGTTTAGGCAACTCTAACACGAGGAAGACTTAGTCACATATGCCAAGGCAAGTGTAACTGATTATTCTTTTAGGTACTTTTGTGCTTCCTCCATCTTAATCCTTGTGCAACCTGGAGGAAAAGGAAGAACACAACCAAGGAAGTCTCCATCTGAATATAATCCACAGCCCAGCACCACTGTCCTATCTTCTTTATTAAAAAAAGAAAAGCCACACAACCTTTTGCTATGACTACCACCAAAAACTTCCCCACATCACAACACAGTACTCAAAACAAAGTAAAATGCAAACATTTGACACTTATTAACAGAGATACTGCGCAAATAAGGAGCCCAGCCAAGTTCAGCTGGAGGTTTAGGTGTTGTCTCTCCAAATCAGGCATTGAAAATTAGCAGAATGCACACCTCAGAGTGGAGGACATTTGTCCCAACAGTTCAGCTTTGTTCACCATAACATTTTGCCAGGGGATAGAATCACTTAGGTTGGAAAAGACCTCCAAGATCATCAAGTCCAACTGTTAACCTAGCACTGCCAAGTCTACCACAAAACCGCACTACTGAAACGGCATGCCAAGAGGAAAATGGCCTCCTCAGTGCTGGATGAAGCCAGGGAAAGCTGCCAAACATTTACAAAGTGGTACCTGACCTAGAAACTCTTCATATTACACAAGAAGCAGCTCTGTGTTTATTCCACTGTAGCAGTGCAGAACTGTACAGGACCCATCGTCACCAGGGACATTAACTGGATGGGAAAACCCTTAAGTTCAGATGGAACATTCTAGGGCACATACAGGTAATAAAAGTTAGCGTATTAAGTCTTGCCTGGAATGGAGAAAAAGACCTCCAGTCACTGAATCAGGAGTTGTACCTTTCTGCAGAGTCATAAATAAGTATTACCATAAGGTGTCAGTCCTTTTTTCCTGGTGCCTTCATGTCCCGAACATTGGAAGCCAAGGTTTCTAACTCCAGTCTGTTTATTTCTGTAGAAACTGAAGTTTCAGCTCCTCAGTGCACTGCATGACAACATTCCCTGCCAGATCACCATACTTACCAGGAGAAATCAGTCCTTCAGGGTTTGTTTGTGCTACAAATAGTACATCTCCCCCATCCCCAACAGCACATACCACCTCACCAACTCTATGGGGCTGTTCACCTGTTTCCCACTGCATTTCAGTGGGAATGTTCAGTTGTACGTGGGAGAAAACTGAGTCAGTAGGTACTCCCACTGCTGCAGGCATTGCAAAATTCAGATACTTTCAGGTCCTCCTGTGCAAGATAAGGCATACAAATAAATGGGGATATCAGAACATACTAGAGCCAGGCTACTTGTTCAAAAGAGCAGGAAAGAAAACGAAAAAAGAAACAAGAGCGAAGCACCAGTAAAATTGCCCTCGTAACTGCAGGCAGAGTCATTAATCTTTACCAAGCCCATTTAGAGCAGATATACTCCTAAATGTTATCTGTAAACCTAATATTTTGAGGCTAACTGCAGGACACTTTTCTTGGCTACTATTAGAATGCTGACTGGACTTGGCAACCCAAAGTCCATGGGCAGTCACTTTAAGAAAAGTCAGTCCTCTGATGCATTGGAGAGTTTTCATCTCTGAACTTCTCTGGTCCAGAATTGTTGCTCTTTTCCCAGTGCCACATCTCCTATCAATTACTGGTGTGCTGCGGAATACTGTTTAACAAACATCATTTTCTTGGCAGAGCACATCTTCTAAGTGATCGATCATAACAGTCCAGGAAATAGAGTTCTAAGTACTCTATCAGCTTCCTGCCTTTTCCTTTGAATGACAACCCATAGTCATTAAAAAACACCCTCGGCATTAAAATGATTTATTTTTATCTAAACAGAGGTTACTTTAATTAAACACACTTTATTCCTCTTGAAAGTGACAAAGCACTTCCCTGAAGCCCTCCACCACTCTATTTATCAAATTATTTCAGTGGGAGCAGCAAGCTGATCCTCCCAGACCTCTTTGCTCTGGAACTTCAGTTTTGCTCCAAAAATAGGGAAGAAAAAAAATCCCAGAAAAACAAACATGTCAAACTAATCTCATGTAACATTGCAGTCATGTCAAGGGACTTCTATACCATTAATCAGCTCCTGAGTTTGTAGCTAGGTATTAAACAATGCTGAAAAGATCGCATTAAAAAATCATATCAATATTTCAATAATGAAAAAAAACATAGGATCACCTGAAGCTAGAGTTTTGCTCATGCAAATGAAGGGTCTGGTCCATTTTTACGGTTACTCTCGAGCATCTGTAGCAACTGAAAGTCAATAAAGTCTGGGGTTTGCTGTACAGGGGCTGTAAAAATGAAGCAGAGGGGTCCTGTCAGAGAATACTGCATAACAGAACATTGAAGAGAAGTGTTGGACAAGCCACTTAAGGAGATGCTGGGGAAAGTATGACTAGCAATAGATGCACACATCTGCAAAGTCAGTTCACTGAGCCAGAATAAGGAACCAAGTACTCTAAATCAGCAGGTACTAACATTCAATCCTTTTCTCTCAAAAGAGATTGGGAGTAATAGGAACTATACCTACGTAAGTCTAGTGCTGTATGGTGAAAGCCACTGAGATTGTTTGGAAAAAAAAGGGGGAAAATACACATGTACACAGTTACACCTTTCTTTTGGCAACAAAATTCACTTCAGAGGGATCAAAATATTCAGTGGATTCTCTTTTCTTGTCAGTTCCAGTATATCTGATGGGAAGGAAGGGGAGTGTCATATTGTCAGAAGAAAAGAGTGATTTACATTAGCATTAAACCAGAATATAACTACAGGTACTCATAAACCTCCTGAAATAATCCATTTCCCCTTCATTCCAAATTCAACATATCCATCCCAATTTACAGACAAGTATCTGAAATGCATCCAAACTATTATCAAATCAGTATGCGAGGTGACTGACATTCACCCTTCAGTGAAAGTCTCTTGGAAAAGAGATTCATGAAAATTCTACCCCAGATGTCTGAGCTTTTTAATGACTAATAGAACAGTGTCTTTTCAGGCTCACCTTTCATTTGTTATTTACTCAGCAGTATTTACACACTGTTAAGGCAGGCTAAGCCATACAGGGGATAGACATACACAAATATAAACAGAATTATAATGTCCTTTTTGCAAGGTAACTGTGATAGAAAACTATACAAGCTCTGCAAGAGAATCTAGGGATGAGTCACCATTCTGAAACGCAATTCCTAAAATGGCTCTAATTACCCTTCCTACTGAAGTATGGATATGCCTTTTATTGACTTTGAACTGCTTACTGCCACACACTTCACTTCCAAGGATTCGTACCAGAGGACACTGTTGGAAAGAGACAATTAGTCCTACAGTAGGCATCTTGGAAGACTTTAAGGGTACCCACTGATCCTGACCTTAAACTAAGGGAGATGTTTTGTCACCCAAGCTGTTTTAGGGCACAAGAGTAGAGAAAGCCCCACCCAAACAGAAAGAAAATTACTACAAAACCCAGTAAGGTAAGTTAGAGTAGCTGTAGCTCCTAGTGGGCAGTATAAATACATGCAAACCCTGAAGAAGCTGTTCATCCTGCAGGAAACAAGCCTCCTTTAGACATTTTCATTCATCAAATTATTTATTTACACTTATCAGTAGTCAGGTGTGCTTAATATTTTTTTTATACTTGGAGGGCTAATTAAACCTATACAAAGTCTCTAGTCACTATCTCATGGCTATGCCTTCCTTCAGACAAAACGTGACAATTCAGCAAATAAAACCATTTTAGCCTAAAGAAACTTTCATGACTTTTTGAATGTAAGAAACTGATTTTCCATGCATCCTATTCTCTGTTGAGGGAACAGTCTAGCTTGGCAAGACCATGTCCTATGCCCCAGATATCATACAATGTGAGGATTTCATGCGTGTGAAAAATACTCCATTCCCTCAGCTTCTACTTTTTTTATTTAAAAAAAAAAAAGATGCCACTAACTCCCTGATTGAGCACTTCAATGGCCTACAGGCAAAAACAACAAGCAAGTATCATGTCATAGGCAGCAACATAGTTTTCTTACTCTCTTGGTCTGCAGAAACAGAGACTTCCTCACAGCATGGAGAGATAGAGAGGGCCGCAGATGAAAGTTAATCTTTAGTGGATAGGTAAAGCAGCCCCATCCATTACATGTGCAACAAATTAATTTTAGAAAGCTCTCAAAAATTAGTTTTCTAACGAGGTAGAAGGCTACAAGGTCATGGAGGCTATAACATCTCTTCCCTCCCCTGGTTAGTACAAGATCTTTGTTAATTGCTGACCCCTTTCCTGCTTTAAACTTTCTTCTGCAGCTTTTGTCAGGTCAGCTTTTTTTTTTTTAAGAAAGGAAATGTTAGTTATGAGTACCAACAAATTATTTCCTCATTCATCTCTAACTAGGGATACACCACAGGTTATTTGTTCATCCCCATGAAAGGAAATACCTTCACTTGCAAACTGAGGGTTACTGGCTGCAGCACCATCCCCCCTCCCAGGCAATCCCATTGATAAGTTTTTGGATTGGGAAAGGTCTTTGGAGATATGGTGAAGACAAATAATTTTTCCCTTGCAGTTTTACTGACAAAAGAATGGATATCAGGTCTTCCTCTGATAACATATTAACAGAAAAAAAAAGGAGGAGAGAAGGGAATTTGTGTGGGGAAGTAAAAAGATTTTCTGACTCAAGTAATGGGCTACTGTGGGTTTTGGGATTTGGAGATGCTAGAAATACTGATATGTAGTGCCTGATTGCCTAAATAATATTCCACTTCATTTTAAGTCACCCTCTATCACTGACTGTAAGTACTCTATGCAGAGACATCTCTCCAGAGACAAGATTCTTCTTGTTGTTTTGTAATATCCTGGATTACTAGACATTGACTGAGTTGTCATTGTGCAAAATTTGTCATCTATAGGAAAAAGTGACCTCTTCCTTAGGGACGGGGTGAAGAGGAATGTGGAGGTGAGGGGAGAGATTTGTTCCTATATAAAGGAATTCCATCTAGACACATTAATCACTGATTTTGTTTTACTCGATCACCACAGGAAGCTAACACAATGCTATCATTTCAGTCCATTAAAAACATTTGTTCTCTGGTTTTGTGTTTCCCTCCCACTTTTAAATTAAATACTTCAACAGCCCTCACTACAAGCAAGATCTGTTGATGCATCTCAGCACAAGTTAGTGACTTGGCAAACCAAACATACAACCTTCTCCATCCTGTCAATTCTTCAGACTTTCAGCTAGGAGTATTCAATTAGGTAAATTTCTAATAGGTGCAAACTTCTTTTCCTGCTAGTCATGACTCTTTACATCATCATTAGCATTCTTCTATGATTAATTAGGCCAAAGGCAGCAAAGACTCAACTTCTTATTCCTATAGACTTCAAGAGCTTAGTGCTCATGAAAGAGGCAGTGGTGAAAGGAGAAGGGAGGAAAAAAATTTTGATTATGCAGTTCATTTCATACCACAAGTTACCCAGGCTTTAGCTCTAGCAGCTTTCTATAAAAGGAACTTCAGCTTTTCCCTTCCCACAATTCAGAAGTGAAAGGCAGGTGGCCAAAGATAAAACATGTTACTACTGAGCACTTTCGCTTTAGACAGGGTTTTGCTTGCCAAAACTGAGGCCGAGAAACAACGAATGAAGAAATAAGTGCCTAAAGAATAAAGCAAACAAGATTTGCATTAAGGCAACATGTACAACTATACACAAACAAGGCAACCTGCATCTGAACAAAAAAGCAATATATACTTTTTCCTGAAAATGTAAAATTCAGAACAATATGTGGAAGGAGCATAGCTTCTGTCTGTTAATGTTTGTAACATATGCCACTCTCTGGAAATAAGGACTGATGACCCAAAAGACTCAGGAAGTCAGAACCCATTCAAGCAGTAGGCTCAGACCTTTAAATATTTTGAAGCAACCACAGTAAAAATTCAAGGTTTGGGCTAGGAATACTTTACAAATAAATTTCCTATATATTAAAATTTCTGTTCATCAACCCAGTGCTGCCTGAAAAAAAATTCATGTTGAGAAACAACTACAAAAGAGCATTAAGCTGGATGGAAAAGAGGCTGTGATATATAGCACAGTAACTCCCACAAAATCCTACGTGGAAAACAGAGCTACAGCCAGTTTCACCTAAGGGAAAAAAGTCAGCTTCTGTAGGTTTTATACACTACAAATTTCCCTGAACATAACAAGGCAGCTGTGAAAGGTTACAAGCATAGAACCTGCAGTTTTAAATGCTCAGCATCATACTGCTAACACAAACCAAATAGGATTGTTCGTATTCGGTTGCATTCCAAGACCCCTCATTTTAAAAATCTCTTCGTAAAAAAATTTGAGGATATTTGGTGTTAAAAAAAGACTTCTGTAAACACTTGAAACCAAAATTATGTCGAATATATCAATTGATATTAAATGTCCAGTTTGGTTATATTTCCTGTAAATCTTACATTCCTCCTGTTTATTAAGTCAGTCAATTTTTTTTTAAATATATTTTTAAAAATAATTCATGGAACACCAGCTTATGAACAAGATTACAGTTTCACCAGGGAAACTGCCATGGACTACTTACTACATGAATGAGATTCTCGTATTTACTTGATTGGAGCAGCACAGCAGACAATTTCTACGTGAAAACACAGAAACAAGACAGTCAATGGGTCTTAGCCATGGTAGTCTGCAGAAAGAACAAGAGATATAGAAAACCAGGAAAATTTTAGAATTATTTAAGGAAGTTCCCAAATAATAATCAAGCACTACTTTGATTAAAGTGTGATAAAAAATAGCTATTTCAGTTGAAATACCTAAGTATCTGTTTTGACTACAATTTTCAATTGGCTACAGCTTCAAAATTCAACTTTTTCAAGCAGACCTTCCCATAGACATTTAAGGGATGAATAAACATATCAAGTGAAAGAGCAGTTCATCATATTACTTTATTTCTCATAAGTTTGCATTGAATGCGTAGTGGTAATAGTCAGAATAAAACACTGATTACTTTTTATAAACACAGCCATTTTAATGGAAGAGTACAAATAGTATCAGTCAAGCCTAAAAATCAAACCACAAAGTGTGGCAGGTACACTCTGCCCCTGTACTTGGCATAAGTCTTGCTCAGGCGTGCAAGTCACAGTAGGCCCCGATGTGATCGCTCCTTGAACTGGACAGCTCATTAACAACAGGGCCCAAGGCAGAGCTCATTACCATGAAATCTCTCATGGAAAATAATAAAGCACATCAGAGTCCAGGAAACGACATGAGGAATCTGAGCTTGACTACGAGTCAATCACTTTATCTAATAAATATGGTGCTTCCCCCTAATTAAAGGAAAAGCCATCACAGCATCATTCCTCTGTTATCTACAGAGTGCAGTGAAGCCTGACACCGCCTCACTCTCCTGTTACTTATGCGATATAGGCCTCTGATCTTATTCAGCCTCTGTGGCATGACTAATTGACAAGGACACAATTNCACATCAGAGTCCAGGAAACGACATGAGGAATCTGAGCTTGACTACGAGTCAATCACTTTATCTAATAAATATGGTGCTTCCCCCTAATTAAAGGAAAAGCCATCACAGCATCATTCCTCTGTTATCTACAGAGTGCAGTGAAGCCTGACACCGCCTCACTCTCCTGTTACTTATGCGATATAGGCCTCTGATCTTATTCAGCCTCTGTGGCATGACTAATTGACAAGGACACAATTAAGCGTTAAGGGGCGGGGGGGGACTTGCACAACCCAGTTCCTAAACAAATTGGCATAAGACCTGAATTCTGGAAAATTACTGACCAAAAGACAATGGTGCTATAAATATAGATCCCAAGCAAGAACTCTAAGCTCTCCAGTGACCGCAGCAGGCTGCGCCCTCAATCTCCCCCTGAGCTGGGATGCCTAGCGGGGTACCCCTGAGTGGTTGTGCATCTCAGGGCTGACTCCTCAAGGAACAAGCTCATCTTAAGGCAAACGCCAGGAAGGAGTAGGGTGAGTAATTCACTCTGGGGGTATGTTGGAAGCACGCAACTGGATTTAGAACCCCTCCCAGGACCCTGCAGTAAGTCTTGCAGAAACTTTGCCTTTCAAGAATCTTTAACTAAGTTACTGTTTCTATTGTAAGAAATTCCTTCAGATCATTGTGTTAATTCACTAATACTTAGATACTGATTAAGTGCTGTTAAAATGATATAATCTGTTATTTGCTGTAAAGGTATATAATAAACCTCAATTGCTGCTATATTACTGTTGTGTAAGTCTAATTCCATAACACAGGAAACTATCTCCTTCAAATATATACTTCTACAGCTGAGTTTAGTTTGATCTGTGGCTTGCTATTTTCTTAAGACAGAAAAGGTATTAAAAAAAATCTCAACTAGCAATAGCACTCTAGCTGACCCAGAACAAAGGCCCCATTTTTGGCACTCTAAAATCTAGATGCCAAGTGGGAAAATGCTAAATAAAACTGTAACAACAGTATCAGATTCTAAGAAGAATCTGTTCTCAGATGTGTTTAACTGATTAAATGCTCTCAATTATTGTTCAACACCCTTTCCCCAGAGGCCTGGAGGAAGAACAGAAATAAAAAACCCTGTCTCTTCACATGACTCCTTTTTGTTCAAAAATTCCATTCTTTATTATTATTATATAAGACTCTTGCTTCATCGGCGCAGAGTTTTTGCATTAGTGCAACAGAGAGGTTGAAACATCCAGTTATCCTGTACTTGAAGGACATTGTCCTTAATGCCCACTAGCACATGCCTTCTTACTGTCTCAGACTTTGAGAACAACGGACAAAAGCCTATATCTGGTAGCAGCTTTTGTCTTTGCAAGGGTGAGCAGGAGAAGAGTGAGAGATGCCACTATTTCAGAGACTGTGCACACGGATGAGCAAAGTTCTGGGAGCAGCATTTATAGATTCACCTCTGCTATCTCTCATCCTCTCCTTGCTCCCAAAGCACCCTTATAGAAATTCGTCAACTTGTTGAAACTGACATAGAAGGGCTTTAGTCATCTACTTGACCCTCACAAGCTCCAGCCTATCATCATGTTGACTCCCACTTCTTTGCTTAACCTACTTTGAATTTCAGAGGGCTTCAAACTCATCACTGCAAAGCCAAATTCAACCTCACTAAAAATGCAAAAACTCTGCTGCAACTCAGTTGCTCAGAATGCTTAACAGTATTTTAGCATGTTTTTGAACATGATGCATAGTACCTAAGGGATATACTAAACAGAAAATCACTGAAAATATTGCAATTTGAAAGGAAACTATAACTCTATATTTAACATGTCTCTTTTATATCTTTTAACGTAAAAATAAATTGTTATAAAAGCTAGCTGTTTAAACAGGTCACCCTATAACAAAACAAGAACTACACATAGCTACAGCATCTGGTAAATCTATGAAGAAATACACAGACACATGAATCTGACACACTGATGAGCCACACAAACTTCTACTAGCCAANGGGGGGGACTTGCACAACCCAGTTCCTAAACAAATTGGCATAAGACCTGAATTCTGGAAAATTACTGACCAAAAGACAATGGTGCTATAAATATAGATCCCAAGCAAGAACTCTAAGCTCTCCAGTGACCGCAGCAGGCTGCGCCCTCAATCTCCCCCTGAGCTGGGATGCCTAGCGGGGTACCCCTGAGTGGTTGTGCATCTCAGGGCTGACTCCTCAAGGAACAAGCTCATCTTAAGGCAAACGCCAGGAAGGAGTAGGGTGAGTAATTCACTCTGGGGGTATTTTGGAAGCACGCAACTGGATTTAGAACCCCTCCCAGGACCCTGCAGTAAGTCTTGCAGAAACTTTGCCTTTCAAGAATCTTTAACTAAGTTACTGTTTCTATTGTAAGAAATTCCTTCAGATCATTGTGTTAATTCACTAATACTTAGATACTGATTAAGTGCTGTTAAAATGATATAATCTGTTATTTGCTGTAAAGGTATATAATAAACCTCAATTGCTGCTATATTACTGTTGTGTAAGTCTAATTCCATAACACAGGAAACTATCTCCTTCAAATATATACTTCTACAGCTGAGTTTAGTTTGATCTGTGGCTTGCTATTTTCTTAAGACAGAAAAGGTATTAAAAAAAATCTCAACTAGCAATAGCACTCTAGCTGACCCAGAACAAAGGCCCCATTTTTGGCACTCTAAAATCTAGATGCCAAGTGGGAAAATGCTAAATAAAACTGTAACAACAGTATCAGATTCTAAGAAGAATCTGTTCTCAGATGTGTTTAACTGATTAAATGCTCTCAATTATTGTTCAACACCCTTTCCCCAGAGGCCTGGAGGAAGAACAGAAATAAAAAACCCTGTCTCTTCACATGACTCCTTTTTGTTCAAAAATTCCATTCTTTATTATTATTATATAAGACTCTTGCTTCATCGGCGCAGAGTTTTTGCATTAGTGCAACAGAGAGGTTGAAACATCCAGTTATCCTGTACTTGAAGGACATTGTCCTTAATGCCCACTAGCACATGCCTTCTTACTGTCTCAGACTTTGAGAACAACGGACAAAAGCCTATATCTGGTAGCAGCTTTTGTCTTTGCAAGGGTGAGCAGGAGAAGAGTGAGAGATGCCACTATTTCAGAGACTGTGCACACGGATGAGCAAAGTTCTGGGAGCAGCATTTATAGATTCACCTCTGCTATCTCTCATCCTCTCCTTGCTCCCAAAGCACCCTTATAGAAATTCGTCAACTTGTTGAAACTGACATAGAAGGGCTTTAGTCATCTACTTGACCCTCACAAGCTCCAGCCTATCATCATGTTGACTCCCACTTCTTTGCTTAACCTACTTTGAATTTCAGAGGGCTTCAAACTCATCACTGCAAAGCCAAATTCAACCTCACTAAAAATGCAAAAACTCTGCTGCAACTCAGTTGCTCAGAATGCTTAACAGTATTTTAGCATGTTTTTGAACATGATGCATAGTACCTAAGGGATATACTAAACAGAAAATCACTGAAAATATTGCAATTTGAAAGGAAACTATAACTCTATATTTAACATGTCTCTTTTATATCTTTTAACGTAAAAATAAATTGTTATAAAAGCTAGCTGTTTAAACAGGTCACCCTATAACAAAACAAGAACTACACATAGCTACAGCATCTGGTAAATCTATGAAGAAATACACAGACACATGAATCTGACACACTGATGAGCCACACAAACTTCTACTAGCCAAACCTGAGTTAAAGAAAACTATGCCAACCAAGCAGTATTTTCTAAAGGAATATTAGAAAATATTGATTCACAGATTTTAAAATATTTTCAAGAAACATATCCAGTCTCTGAACCTTTCTGTTGAAAAATATCAAAACAAGTATTTGAAATTATTTTGTAGTCTGTCACAATGCCATCTAAACAGACTGCTTCTATTAGACCAAAACTATGCATTGTAAAAGATAATTGTATTTCTACATTTATTCCCAGTACCTAATAGGGGACACTACTTTAAAATGTCCCAGGAGGTGGAAGTCATATTCTGAATCCACGTCTGTCTAGCAGCCTACACTGGTGAAAGATAATCTCATGGAAGAGAATAGTGATTTTAAAACAGAGGTGTTTGGACTAGCAAGGGCAGGAAGGACAAACATCCAAGTTCCTTTAAAAGTTTCAGTGCTTTGGATTTGCATGCTTTGTTTTAGCACTTACACAGCCAAGACTACAAACTTCATGTCTTCAGCAAGTTTCACAATGTATTGTTCAAACAGTAAATTACAGTGTTCACGTTCTGATTTAACACATCTTCAAATTTCAAGACAAGTCCAATTCCATCTTGTATTCATTGCAACACACTTTTAGTACAATTAATACAAGTACGGGACATTCTTCATGATATTTAACTACAAAGGAGGCTTGAGATGTAGGTGATGTTCTGCCCGTATGCTATAAACCCAACAGAGAAGAGCTGATGCACAACCTACCCAAAACTACAGTATGGGAAATGGAGTATCCAATAAGCTGTCCAAGTTTTCAGCACTGTGATGCCTGTTACTTGAATTCCATAGAGAGCTTTATTTTGCTTTCTACAAACAAACAAAAATTGTTGTTGTTCATTTTGATCTTGCTGCAGCTGGAGTCACAGAAAACAGTCAAAAATCTGGTTTAAAATCTTGTGCTTCTGGTGAAATAGAATAGGAACAGAAAGCAAAGTAATGCAAAAATAATCTGGAAGTTAGATATATACCACAGTTGCAGCAAGAGCCACAGAAGTTCAGTTTCAATTATCACTAGAGATCATCACCCTCACTTACCAGATTTACACAGATAATGTGTAACATTAAGGTAGTAAAAAATCTGGTATATGGATGCAGCATGCATGTAAACCATCTGCTGCTTAAAGAGTCAGCTGAGAGAATGACTACGGACATATGGAGATACCTGCAGTGAATCACCCACTTAAAGTATAAGGCAAACTTTGGTCAAATTAAGCTCTGAAAAAGAAAGTAGGTACAAGGGGCTGAAAGGTGACAACTGCTGCTGGTTTGTGGTGTCCTCAGGGCTCTTCCCAGAGCTGCCACCACTGCTGGGGTCAACCAGTCTTGCTCTAGTTCAGCATTGAATAAATACTGAACATCAATGGAGGATCACAGGGAATAAACTAAGGGACCAGGGGCATCAGAGGAGACTTGCAAGCTCATAGTTAAAAATGGGAAAAGTGGAATTACTTTAAAGTCCCAAAAATAGGAAGAAAGAAGGATTTGTCATTTTTAAAGCTCAGGTTCTGTTCCAAAGTGAACAGAGATATGGATCAATTCCTTTAACTTAAAGTTGTGCTTTCAGCTTTATCTGACAATGCCCAACAGGATTTCCACTCCTTCCGATACTCAGAGAGTGCTGGAATGCAGTCAACCAAACAAGCCACTTATGCTGATATTTGTCTCCAGGCGGCAAAAGTAGTTCCCAGGAAACTGTATGACATTGGATACCTTTCCATATTGAGGCAGAAATTATTTTTTCTGTACTTATTAGCAACCAGATTGTAAACTGGTATGTTGATGCAACACCACAGCAGCTTTGGGATTTGAGGGGTGGGGGGATGGAGAAGAGAAGGGAAGGGTTGCTGTTCACTTTAAATAACAAAAGCAAAGACATAAAACAGGTTGTCCCACAGCTGGGTCCAGTGAATGCTTCCTACAGACTCCACTCACAGACGAAAACCAGGAGGAAAATGTTGAACAACATATCACCTTGAGACCATTTGATTGAACTTAAACCTAGAAACAATATATTATTTATTTTCTCACGTTGATCAGGAATTTCTGATGCTTTATTCTTTTTACAGGCATTTGGCCCAATCTAGTAGGAAAACACAGACAAACACACAAACTGCCAAACCTTAAAACAGAAGTACTCTGCAGAACTTCCATCTCAGAATCATCCCACAGAAATATGTTCACCTGACATTTGTAGATAAAGCCATCTCCTTTCAACCTTTTCATATTTGTCACCTGTTCGTCAAGAGCCATCATCCTTTGCTGCTGGAAAAGGAAAACATTGTTTCTGAAAAGCAAAGGCTACTACCACTACTTCTGACTTGCCTCTTTCATACCTTCACTTCCTCTTTTCCCTTGCTAGAGGAAAGCCTCACTAGAGATGCATCGAGGAAAGTTTCGTGTTGGTAAGAAATCTGACACAAACCAGCTAGCAGGAACGTCAGCAGAGATCAGGCTACTTGCTCCTAACCTGTGACATGAAGAGCGATGCCTACCAAAAGGCTGCCTCTTCCTGGCAAACCAGTGTGCTTGCTCTTGATCAGAGTTGCCCTGAATAGCAGCAACTGGAAGAAAAGTTACCTTTTTTTTAAAAAAAAAAAAAACTGAATCTCCTCTTTCCCCTCTCCAAGGGGATTAAAATATGGTAAACACAAGAGAAGTAACAAGTATTTGTTTGTTCTTTTCCATGTTCGAAATTTTTTTAAAAAGTCATATGGAATGACTATTTGTCTTGTGAAATTATCTCTTTCAAGATATTATTTTTAGCCATAGGATAGACTACATTTTTAAGACATTAAATTGTTTTAAGGTTGCTAACAAATTTCAACAGGATGTTATACTGTAGCACTCAAAATATTGACACAATTTTATTTTGGGGAACTTGCAATGACTATCTTTATCCACAAATACATGCAAAAAGAGAGACAGCCTGGTCAAAAAAAGGATATGTCTTTGCTTCATATCAGCCACAAAGTTAATCTCAATGACTTCAGTTTGAGGCAGTTACTTATTT
This sequence comes from Chauna torquata, assembly GCA_013399475.1. Classification (NCBI taxonomy): domain Eukaryota; kingdom Metazoa; phylum Chordata; class Aves; order Anseriformes; family Anhimidae; genus Chauna; species Chauna torquata. The sequence continues at coordinate 70,607 of VXAL01005854.1, forward strand.
CCAAAATAAGGTCCAGCATATGCTTTAGTACCTTGAGGATTGAACTAAGCTTGAGGACAGAACTGAATACACCTGGGGATTCCCAGACCTCTCAGGTAAGAACATCTCCAGTTCTTGGTGGAAATACCAACTAATGAGACAGGTTTAGTGATATTTTGATAGTGCCAGGAAAAAAAAAGACAGCAATGCAGAATATAGAAAATATCTGAGATGTTCTACATCATGCAGGTCCAGTTTTCACCACCCAGGCAGCAGAAACCAGACAGAAGTAAGCACAAGTGGAAGCTTTCAGTTCTGGGCAACCTTTACTGTGACGAAGACCAGATTTTCCCATCTCAAAACATCTTTACAAAATACGAGGGGAAATGGTTATGTCATGCAAGCCTGTAATTCAAACACCTATCTTGCCTCTCACCAGGAACACTGAGCTCCATTAGACTGCTGTGTATCCATCTGCACAGTATTTGTTGCTCGTCTGGAAGGAGCCTTTATTACAGAAGCAAGGATTAGTTCAGAAGAGTATGCTTCCCCTTCTCCTTCCTCCTGCTATTTTAACTCTCATCCAGATGTTTTCTTTCCTTTATGCAAGGCAACTGGAGTTAAATGAGAAGATCAAACTGAGGCATGGAAGGTATATCCATCTGAGACGTCACTTTATCATGATCCATATTTTGGAATTTGAATTAGATTCATTATCAGAACAGCTGTGCTGCCTCTTCATTACTGTAAGGAAGAATGTGCCCCATTCTTCATATTTAAGTTCTTGTTTTACTTCCAGTTCTCATGCTCTTGGATTCCCTTTAGCCTTTCTTTTCACCATGAATTTTCTGACTACCTCCTTTCTAGTCTTCTACTTCTTTCTCACTTTTTTTCCTGGAGTGCAGGCTCCAGTTTCTAGTGGCACAGGATCTGCACTGCACCGGTTGCTCTATCCATGCAATATTCTCACAGCGGGATCCCCAGGGCCCCCAGCACTGAAGGCTGGCTCACACACAAACCTTGGCCGCAGCCAGCTAGGGAACCGCAAACCTCCAGACTTCATTCAGGTTTTTCTAAAGCTTGCTCTCAACAACCCAAATATCAGTCCAAGGGTTTTGACAGACTGGTCTTCTGGAGGTCAGTCTGGAGTGCCCAAAGGGCTACAAGATTTTCAGTATAGAAAGTCTGGAAACCTAAGTAAAACATTGGGATGCTGTCTGGAAGATCAGTATTGGTCCCAATCAGGTCACAGAATCTGATGAATGAGGTTAGTCATTCTGTTACTTCTTCTGTAAAGAGCTTGTTTTCTTCTCTTCCTGGCCTCCCACAAGAACAAAGGTTGTCCAGCAGAGATTACTGCAGCTTCTCAAAGGTGCCAATAGAAAATCCATTTTTTTTTTAAAAACTAATTAACCGTGTAATCACTAGTATTTTAATAGAACTCTAAGCAGGGTGGATTATTTAAAATATCCACTCAGATTTAATTACATTACTTTTCAAGAGATTATTCTGTAACAAAGATTGGTATCATTAGCTCTGAGACAGTACTAACAAGTCGTAGCCATTGTGCCTTTTCCTTCCAACAAACAAAAGTCATCCTTATTCAGATTAACATATTTGCATTGTGACTGTGCTTAAGACTCCTATCAATCAGCAGTACTGAAAATAATACAAACAAATACTCTGAGTCATTGCCCCAAGGAAATATATTTTAAGCAGATCACATGAAAAATATACTTACAAGTTACAGACTGATTTTTTTTTTTTTTTAAACCACAGAGATTCATGCAGATGTCCATAGTCCATCTTTGTGCCTCCCAAAGGACATATTCATACTATCTAAGTTAGGCACCTAAATGAGGAAACTAGTTTGACAGCTGCAGGTTTTGAACTGAAGTAATTAAATTTCAGGAGGCTAAATAGGGAACTGATGTTCTTGGATACCCACAGTTAGACATGAGCACCCCTATATAATTTGGAAAACTTTTCACTGTTTTAAAGTTAAGCTTTTTACCCACGCTTCTGAGAGCAAGAAGAACATACTGTTACGCTCAAATTCTTTTTCTACGGATAATGAGAAAATACATCCTGTATTTAGAGCCAATAATTTATTGTTAGTATATTTGAAATATTAGAAGTCTACTCATTGTTAGTCCAGAACTACTTGCTACAGAAAAAGAACAATACCATTACAGCACAGAAAGAAGCCTCAGTAACAGCCATAATGGAATTGAAACATTTTACACAGAGTTCTTATTTTGTTCCCCATTTCCTGGTTTTATGCTAACCCTTCCAGTGCTCCTCTGAGTCCTAAGGTTGGTGGTTTCACCCTGGGGTATGAATTAAACTGGGGGGGAGGGATTATGACAGCCTGCCAGTATCAGAAGTCTTTCACCAGGAGGAACACAATATTTAGGTTGGTGTTTTTAAATTTGCCACTCTAGGATCCACCTGGGGTCCTTTTCTTACTTCTGCTAACACACTTTTACTCCTTCTCCATCAGTCTGCAGCTCTACATCACATCTAAGTTTCCTACATGTGGTGCTCTTTACATATTTTGGATACTACTACACTCCCTTTGTTACCCCTGAAGCCAGTTTTGTCCAGCTCTAGGTCTACATTTATTTATCCAATCATTGATGCATTGTTTATATCCGTGGTTTCTCCCATGCCAAGCCACTTCTCTCATCATCCCATTCCCATACTCTGCTGTGCCACATCCTGTGTCTCAAATTCTTAAGGCCTCTTCTTTGTACTACGATTCCATTAGAGTCACAAATGTCTCATTCTACATAGAGTGACTCTTGTTACTGCTATCTATATAAATAGTTGTACCATTCAAAGATAACAAAAGTTTTAAAAAAGCCATAGACACCTGGTCAGTTGTCAGTTAAAGAAATGTCTGTCACAGCTAACCAAAGTGAAAAAAAGCTGTAGGCAGGACAAGAAAAGTTCAGAGCAAGCAAACTTGACCAATGTCAGTCCTGAGGCCTTGCAAATTCAGTACAAAGCTTATGCCCTGCTACAAGCAATAGCAATGCTGTATTACAGTGCTACAAGGCTACAACACACAAAAATGTAGAAGTGCCTCCCTCAACAGGCCCCAAGACCTCTTACAAATTTAACTGATAGTTTCTTCAATATAAAAAAAAAAAGGAATTAATTTTATGTATTATTCCAGGACCTAAACCATTCATGAATTCTACAGAATGCAACCATTAAAGGAAGATGAAGGTGGCTTGTAGCTATGGTCCAGCATCTGTTCCCCATAATGCCTGCAACCTCATGAGTAGGAGACTTCCTTTTCACCACCAGTTCTCACAGTCCTCAAGACTAGCAGCTCTTCAGTAATTTGACTCTACACACTGTCAAAAAAAGGCTCCATAGACAAAAGCTTCAACATTTTGCAGGAGTGCACTCGAAACGTTAACAACTCCACAGACCAACCTTTACCGGGGCACTGGATCTCTCTACTCTCACCAGCCATGGCAAAGGCACTAAAGAGTTAGTAATGACTACGCTTCCATCCTAAAGATACATGCTCGCTAAGTTAACATTTTTATTTAAAATCAAAAGGCAGTCTCTGACCTGGGCTGACCCAGCTGTCACAACAGAGGAAGACAAGGACGCATATCTGGGAATATATGCCCCGAAATAAATGCCAAAATCAGGTGAGAAAAGACTGAATTCACAGGCTCTTAATTCAGTCAGAAATGAACTGGTACTGCCAGGACACATGAACAGAACACAAGGGTTTCTGGAAAGCCTGATGGAGCAGAGTATTGATAATTTAACTGGCATTACACAAATGAAAATATTAATATCACTGCTGCCTTCCAATCTAGAAGGCTTCAAATATTAATGCCTTTTTCAGAAGTGATTTGATCGACAAAATTTGTGTTAATGAAAAAAGAAATGAGTTAATCAAAACATTCACTTTTGGAATAAAAAAAGTCTTCTAAATGTTCAGACACTGAAGCCCAGCAAATGTTCCCTCCCTTACCCCACCTTTTTACACAGAGACAAGCCATACAGCAAAGCAAGCCCTGCTACACATGGAGAGGAGAGACTATGGATTATGAGATACGCTGCTACTTGGGTGAGTGCTACAGCGGACTTCTTATCTGCTGAAGCCATATGACAAATCACCCAACAACAAAACCTCAGTGTGCCTTATTCATTTTCTTCTGACCCAAGTCATACATTGCTCTTTGACTGATATGC
>VXAL01005854.1:92165-114139 GCA_013399475.1 Chauna torquata
TAAACGTTACTCCCTTAAAAATATACATACATGCCACCTTCCATTAAAACAATTTTTCTAAATTATGTACTGGTCTGTTGCAGAACTTGAAAGCAGCATATCAACGCTTTTTTGAACTGTTTATGCAAAAGGGCAAAAATATTTCAAAAAAAATGCCTTCTAATTGTCATTTAAATAAAAACTAGATAATCTCTGACTTCGATAAATACCTTGTATAACTGATACATTCACATGAACACAAATCTTGCATGCTTACAATATTTGCTTACAAAAAGGTTTATGCCAAACCCACTGAAGGGGTCACAGTGAAATTTGATTTGCCTTCCCTTTCTGAGCCCTCCTGTCATTTAACCATGAAGCAAAAGCAATACAATGCAATTTAAAAAGGTCAATCACTCATGAACAAATAGCTGATGACTGTCCAAGGAAATTGCTTAGAAAGACCCCATGGGCTGAAATGTGCTTGTATTAAGTTTCTGAGTGCTTCTGAGCAAAAACTGTTCAAAATACATTCTGATGATTTACAAGAAGCAGGAGTTAAATTGGACAATTACATATTCACTACTGATTAACTCACTTGCTAATTGGTGTTTATTTGCTTTTCCATATTCTTCAGATATGTGCTGATGTGTGCATATGGCAAGGTTGTGACATCACAAAACAGGCATGAATATAATTGAGACAGTTGAACAGTTAGGACCCAGACAAGAGAAAAATGATGTTTCAAAGACATTATTTCACTTTCTCTCCAGTTCCATTTATGATCTTTTTCCTTCCGTTACCAAAATGCACACAATCTTCCCTTGTAGCATCATTAAAGCTATTTGAGTACTCTAACTTCACACATTTAGATTTCTTTTTAAGGTTACTCTCACTCTTAAAATGTCTTGAATTTGGAATGCTTGATTTGAGAATAATTAGAGTGTCTCTGTAGTATATCTTTATTCTAAATAATACATACGTTTATCTTAAATACTATTTTAATGTAGCTTTTGTCTAACAATGTGCATGCTTCTAAGACTATTTTCTACAGTAAGACAGAGAACACCACAACCTACCGTTTCTAGTGTTTTTATACCAAAGTAGCAGGATTAAGCCATTTCTCTTTTAAATGCGATTTTTCTAGACAAATCAGAAAAATGTTTTGACTCTTCATGGCCCCTCTGGAGCAGTGTAACACAGCCACAGATTATTTGCCAGTTTGGTTTCCACCAATTGTGTTTTATGAGATTAGTTCATCCAACAAGTCTACACTCCATCTTTCCTGTCCCACCGCAGCCACACACATGCAAACATATATGTTCATGTGCAATTTAATTCCTCCTTCCAGCCAGGCCTCACTTTTGAGTACGCTGTTGCTGCAATATCATATCAAAGTTGGCTCATCATTATAGAATACTACATACAGGTAGCAAACTGAAGTAAAAACTGAAGTCAGATATTTCAAAATCTTGTTTCTAGTGAGAACAAGGCCATAGGCCAATACCATATTTCAGACATCATCAGTCCCCTATATTTTTCTAGATAAAAGTGAAGGCAGAAGAGTGTAGTTCCCTAATCTCTCTGGTGGCATTGGGGAATATTTGGCCTCTATTTGAAATAGCAGGAGAGAACCCACTCCTGAAATGTCATTGTCCCATCGAGATAAATGTAAGACAACAGCCATTTGGAAAGAAGGAATTCATAGAGGTGTGGGGTATGTTCTCCCTGGGTAATGAAATACCTAGTGATGATACACTGGTCAGTCAGTACTTACTCCCATCTTCTGGGCACTCAACCCAACCAGTACTGCCACTGACTTCAGGAACACCCACAGTTTTCCTAGTATTCATAGAGAAAGAGTTTGATGTCTTCAACAAATGTTAAGGTGACAAGCATTTGTCATTTAATGCTGACAAAACACTGGAAAGAGACCATCCAAAACATCTTAGTGATGTGAGGCACCTTGAAACAGGCACAGCCCTGACCTCAACCTTAGTTTCTCAAGCCCCTTTTGAGGGCCAACTGGCTTGTTGCCTCCAATCAGAATGTTTAGCAAATCCAGGGTTAATTCTTTCCCAACAGAATTGTCACCAGAACTACTATCTTCCTGAAAACACATTCGGTTTTAATACACCTTTATTTTCTGACTAGAATGATTTTCCCCAAAAAGTTTCCCCACTCAATTCTGTTATTAATCTCTTCCCATTACCAGCAGTGGTCATTTGCTAGTCTCCTTGCTCTGATGGCCACCAGATAATTTTATTTGAAAGCATTCAAAAACCTAAGTACATCATTGTATTTCTGAGCTGCATTTCATTATTTAACCCTACCACATAATCAGGGATTGCTAGCATTTAAATATTTTCTAAATTAAGAGTACTGTCTGCAGGCTTATTTCTCACAAGCAGTGCTAACATTAGAAAATAAATAAATAAATAAATCCTAGAACGTTAAGGGAGACGGAAGAAATATTTAAAGATTTATTCCAAAAAGCTTGAAATGATTTGGCCTGGAGGATCTGTTTTAATACGAAAAATATTTCTGCACAGATATATGCATATTTTTTCCTATATGCAGAAAAGTAGTACAATCTTCAAGAGGCATCCAGCATCTGACTTTCAATACCTACAGCCTTTTTTCCTTAAGAACAAAATAAAAGCTACTTAAAGCCCTGAGTAACATCTTTAGTTAGCCATTTCATATGCAACTTTTGAGGAATAAAAGGAATTGCATAGGCCTAGTCCCAACCCTTTGAGGTAAATTTTTTTAGTTCTAACAGACTTTACGGACTTCAAATCAGGTTTCTGTTTGTTTAGAGTGCTTTTCTGTTTTTCGTTGTGGTTGTTGTTGTTGTTTTAGTTGGGCGAAAAACCTTTTTAGTGGCAGTTCACAATACTGGGATTATTCTGAACAGGTAAGGTACCTCTTTTTGTTATCAAAATCTATTTTTTCCACTGTTGTATAGGATATTTAAATTTTCCTTGAAACACCAAAGATGAAACAGAACTGAAAATGAACTGCTGAAGATTTTGAATTATAAAACCCAGCTTGGTTGACTTATGCTTTCCATGACTAACGTTCTTGTAAAGCCCCAAAGTCTGGAAGTCCAACGTGCTGAAGGAGAAAGTTGGAAAATTAATAATAAGCAAGAAGTATTCAAAAGTTAGAGCAGAGAACTTTGTTTCAGGACTCATGAAGACTTTGTCACAATCAGCAATTCACTGTATGAGAGGGAGCAATTAACATCTCTGTGCTGCAGCCTGCTTCATTGGTAAAACAAACTTTAATGCTACCTGTGCTGGGCAGTTGGGAAGGAGGGAGCTGAAGCTTTTACAATTTATAAAAATACACCTGGTCTCTAAACATACAGTCCATTTCCCAACCCCCACAAGTTAATGTAGATCTAGACTAAAAACTAAAAACTGTCACCAGCCCTCCAAAAACCCTCGCGCTTAGACCTCAAGACACTTAAGAAAGACATGAAGCCAGAGATCTTCACTGTGTTGCTCTGAAGACAAGGATGGCAGATTTAAGTAAGAAAATGCTTATGAGGATGTAGCCATACCCACTCCATACCCCCAGGTAGAGGAGTCTGAGGCTGCCAATGTGACACCACAACTCAGCTTTGACACCAGGTTTGCGCAGTACTTTCGGATCCAGACTTGAAAATGGGAGCTGCATATCCACAACACTCACATTAAGAGTACCTGAGGTACCTCAGCTGTCCTGACCTGGTAAGTCCAGGTTCCTTTAGTCTTAGAATTATGTAGTATTGCAGTTGCTATGGAGACCTTTTTTTTAAAAAAAAAATACTTTTGTCAATAGGCACACACAGTATATTTCATGTCTCAGCTGCCACGGTGACTTATGCCCTCTTTGCTTCAACTCGAATACCTGTATTTATGCAGAAATGGAAAGGCTGGTTATTTCTTATATGGCTGACTGTGTTCCTTTTGGCATAGTATGCTCTTATGAATAGTTGGGTGAAAACAACCCACTTACCTTCACAATAATAAATTAGCCTGTGTGACTCAGAGAGGAAGTAGGGGGGAGAAAGGGGAGCAAGAATTAAAGTTTTGTGCAGTTCTCTGAAATTCAAGCCACATAATCCCCACACACCCATGCATATAAAAAGGAGGCTCTGGAGAGGTAAAGGTTCTATAGAAAAGAAAATTTTAAGACCTGACTGGCCTTTGGTTATGTAAAGAAATGAAGATTGAGCAGCTGCACTGACATTTTGTTTCTGGATAGCAGAGGATGGTAGTGAGTCATTCCTCATTGCTATGCCAGCATACCTTTTCTACACAAGCTTTCATTAGGGTTAAAAACAAATGAGAAGGCAATGCATTTCAGCTTATATCAACGCTTATATCAGTGTGTTGCTGACAAGTAGTGTGAGTAAGTGACCCGCTGCAGTGGCGCAAGCCAAAGTATTCTCATTTGGATAGCTCAGGAGCAAGTATTTCTCATGTAAAATTCAGAAAGGCATACTGTATATAGAAACGAAATTAGGTTTTACTCTTGTTCTGCAAAAGTCCATAGAGCCTACATTCACAGCTATTCATGTTATATAAAAGAGAGCCTGAATTACCACGCACAATAGAATATAAATGGCAAATATAAGAAACTAATACAGTATATGATGAATTAAGTGTAGAGATAAAAACAGACACAGTATAATCAGTACCTGCCTCTGATAATGATAAAATTTGATCAAGAAAGAATAGGTCTGTTGTAGAATATTAGTCAGAGCTCAAAGGGGAATATTAGTCAGAAACTAAAACTTCCTTAGCAAAGTATTTATGTGCAGCACAGAAAAGCTCAATTCACTATACAGAGCTAGCCAGGACATTTCGTGCTAAGCTCCAAGTCCTGCAGTTAGCACATTTTCAGGTAACACCTCATGTTAATTCTTGCTCAGGAAAGACACTGGTGCCCTCTAACACTCAGATAATACTGATGGTCCTAAGAGTTATTTTGAGATTCTTTAAATCTCCCATCCACACAGTACTTCAGAGTGAGCAGGCAGACACAAAGCTTCTCCCAGAGCTCACCCAGCATCTAAGGAAAGCTCAGCCAAACACCATCCGTGTGATAACAACTCTTCCCCGCGCCTTGGACACTATTCCAGCAGATGCTCCCCTGAGCTTCACACCTAGCTTATCCTGATCCCTGACCTCTTGCCTGGGAGAAGCCAGGGATATCCCATTCTCTGTGAAACACCCCAGACAAACCTCATCTGTTAAATGCAGGAACAACTCACCCTAAGGGAAAAACACCTTCCTGCACACAGTTTCAGTTAAATGAATGCAGCATCTGCGAGAGCCAGATCACCGACCATGCAGGAAAACATGGGTAGGGACAGCACCAGTTCCTCTATGTGGAGTAAATGAGCATCAGTCAGCCAGGGAACATTAGTGTTCAACCTCCTAGTTGGTGGAGCTGGAGAGTTTTTGCACAGGCTGTTCCAGAAATGGGATATTGCTCTGTTTCACTCCTCAGCAGCAGCATAATCACTCAACAGCAGAATTCAGAGCACTGTTGACTTTTTACCTTTTTTTCTTACAGTAAAAACATCGCCCCTTTCATTGCTTTTCATATGCTTCTAAATCCTGATCTGGAAGGCTATCTCCAGCCACAGGAGTTTCTATGCTTACTAAATCTGGCTTTGTCTTCTAATGAGTATATTTGTAATGCTGGCTCTCACAACACAGGCATCAGTCCTTGAGGAAAAGACAGAGATCAACCTCTTTTATTTATTTTACCTTAACCCTCTGAACAGTCGTTATCCAGTAAAAACTTGCAGCAAAACAACAGGTAGTTAACAACTAGATTTGAGCTAGTTATATATGAAAGCCAAAAGTATCATTCTTGTGCTACTAATTTTGTGAGCCACCTAACTCAGAAAATGCAATTTGAACAGAATCTCTTAAAAAGAGAACAGCTTATATCACTACTAGGTAAAAGCTGTAGTGTAAAAAAACCACTACTTAGAAGAGGTTTTCCTTAACTAATTGGTCTCATTAAAACACATCCAATATTTCAAATCGTGCTCTCTGTTACACAGAGATAAGCAAGCCTCCAGTGACTTATGTGGAGGTCTATAGCAGAATTTGGCGAATCACATAAAAGCTTCACTCTTCTGCATGTATAGTATACATTGAGGAAGCAGACAGGAACAAGCTGAAAAATGAGTAGGATTGGTTTCGCATCCCAAAATCAGCTTGTTGGCTGCAGTCTGTACAAAGGAATGACAAGGAACAAATGGAGTAGGGGTGAAAATCCACATTTAAGCACGCACAGGCATCTTTCATTGCAGTTCTCTAAAAAGCAGAGATATTTATGTTCATTTCTGTACCTCCACATTAACACACTTTGTTTTGTGTGCCTCTGCATTACTGCATTTTGTTCTTCGTCAGGTTAGCCTAATACACCAAAACCCTGAGTCTCAGATATCTGAAGAAGCAGAGTTGGAAGGTTTTTAACCATACAGATCCTTGTGCACAAATCCACAATTAGTGCATCCACAGTGATAACTGTCTGTAATCATATCCCCAGATCAGAATGCTGTCCATCTGTTTCCTTTCTACTTTGTTGCAGATCTGATAGACTTACAGATGGAGGAGACAAAAGTAACCAAACCTCATCGTCTTCCCATCCATTTCAGCACAGTACAAAAAAAGTCCTATATGGAGGTACGAAACTTAACACTGCTCTCCACAAGCTACTATCCAACCGAGTCTACATTTTTTTCTGCTCATTTTCAGTGACCTAGAGATGTCCCTCCCACGAACATTGCTGTTCAGGGTGCAATTTCCATTTCACTGCACCAGCAGCAGTTTTCTTTTCATAGTTCATAAAGATAACAGCCAAGGAACCACAGTGAGGAAGTGCTGCTGTACGTGGGGCAGAGGGAAAGAGGCAGGAAGGTGAAGGCAAGGATGAGGACGAAAATTCAAAGAAAACAAGTTTCCCACTACCGGAAGGGCCAAGGACAGAGGGAATGCCTGTTTTTCTCTCACATGCTTTGTGGTGCATATGGATCCTGTGGCAGTTTATGGTTTTCTGAAGTGTTTAAGTTTGTTGTAGGAAACTGTGACCTCTGGTATAAGGCAGAATGACTGTTTCACAGCTATTACAGAATTGCTTGCAATTGCAAGGGATTGGAATCAATGAGTCCCTTTCAGTCCTGTGCACTATGATCCATACATGCTCAGCTTACCTTGAACTCTTCTCCGATGGATACCTACTTCATGTTTCCCCTCTATCAAGGGGAGTGTTTCTCCTCCTGCTCTTATCAGAGCCAGCACTTAAGGCTCCCTACTAAAACCCATAAAAGAAAATTCACAGTCCAAAGGGTCTCCAGCCAGGAGAGCCACACAGCCGAAAAATCTGAAAAAATCATGCACACACTGCAGACGCTATTGTGCACACACACACACACACACACACACTATATAATGTCTGTTTTCACATACACACAGTCTTTCTCAATCTGCTCCGGTGTCATTTACCTTCTTTTGTGCCTCCTAGACCTGCTGGCTCAGGAGCCATCCAGCCACAGGGATGCTTGGCGTATGCTCCAGCTGATACACTGGATGCAGCTCCTCACACCTCACACTTGACATTTAGTTAAGATGACATACACTTGCAGATATGTGTAACTTAGTCAAACAGCATCTGTTCTAGCAGTCTGCATGCTGTAATCAAGTTTCTTTATCCTAATGTCATCATCAGATACATGTTTTGGAAAACTCCACAAACAACACCGTATCCTGTGCTGCTGACACAGTCGAAGCAGATTTTTGTTCTCTCCCTCCCATAGGTCTGGTATTCACATTACAGCACAGTCACACATATTATTCTAGCAGATATAGCCAGAACCCACTAACCTTAGGGCCATAAAACCTGGAAGTTTACTTTAAGAGCTGTGGTAGAAGCAGTTCCTCTTTAGGTTGCTTGCTGTTCTTGCATTCTCCAGCTCATAGACAGCTATGCTAAGCCATGCTCCCCATGAAATGACTATATTGGAGCACCGCTGAGTGGCCCCAGAAGTGTGGTTGGCTCATTACAATTTTCCCAACAGGCACAAGAACTACTCTTTGTAGGCCAGCTGTGAAAGCTTACTTTTTTCCCATCGTCTTTTTGTTTGTTTTGTGGAAGGAAATAAAAAACTTGATGTAGTGGACTATAATAAAGATATTTTGCATCTGAGAAGAATTGTGTGTTGTTTCCTAATCTGATGCCCTCAGCTCTTAATTCTTATTTACGTGCACATCCCTGTCTGGGCCCTCTCCTAACCAAGGACAGAGTCATGACAGCTGCTGAGCTATGCTGACTCTGGACCATATCTGTAGTGTCTCTCAAAGGAAAGGACAATTAGGTTTGCAGTCACAGACAGCACAGATGACAAAGAGAAATCACAGGGCATGATGCCCTGGAAGAAAGAGAGCATCTCATACTCTGTGCAGAAACTGAGGCTTACGGAACAGCTGATCACTGAACTTACTTTGGCCACCTAGCACAGACAGGCCCCAGGGAACCTGGAAGGATAGCAGAGAGCTCAAAAGGATGCAAGCTGTGGCAGAGCTCCCTCCACCCATCCTGACACCCACAACCTCTGTCTAAACTACTCTTGCTGCTCTCAGTGCCATGCCTAAAGGAGCACCTGATGCCAGCTGAGCTGTTTCTGAACTGGCAAAAGCATTTCCCCATAAAGAAGCAGAGAAGAGTCTCAGTAATTCTTATTAGGAAGTACATGGATCCTCTGTGCTCTGCTCACACCACAGACTCTCTCACTATTCCTTTTTCTTCCCATCACAACAGACCCATCTCCATGACCAGCCAGCTCACCTGCGTCTCATCCTGGCTTATTTGTGTGCCCTCCTCCATGAAACATCCTTTTTCCAGGAGGGACAGTGCAGATGACCTCACATTGTCCAGACACAGAGGGAGTTTCCGATTGACATCTGCTGTGTCTTTCGAGTGTCAGGCAGGAAAATGATGACTAAAGCAAGGAAGAGGGGTCTTAATGTAGGGCTCGTGATGAGAAAGAGTCTGCCCACTCCACAGTCATCACACACTGGGGTCAGACCAAGGTCCAGCAAGTCCCTATCCCAGGACTCTCTGGCATCACAGTATTTCTAAGATAGCGAGATGAACATGCCACTTCCATGCCGGGTTATCTATAAAACAGGCCCTGAATGGGCTCTTCTGTTTAATCACAGTATTGTGCTGTGCAGCAAAATGTTAGAGACATGCAGAGCCTCATTTGAGCCAGCAGCGGAGCAGGAGACACTTCATATGGAAAGTTCACAATAAATTTGATCTTATCTTCATCCCTTGTATTGGACGCTAGACAATGGTTCTTCTTCAGTGTTTCAGTAATTCCTGTATGAGGATTAACTCTTAGGGATGGAGGATGAGAAGAGTTTAAAAGGAAGAGAGCATTGTTAGTTTTGGTAGTACCTGTTCTAAGACCTCTCTCTCCCTCCACCTTTATCCCAACCCCTATTCTGTGCTTCCTTTCCTTCCTCTTGCTTTTTTCAAGAGAATACCAATCCATCTTTGAGGTCTGCTGGTGTGCTTGAATCCATAAGGACAAAAGGAGGCACACTGTACCCTATGAAGTCATTCAGGAAGATAAAGCTGTGAACAGAGAAAGCTTCCCAGCCTTGTGTGGGCTGCCAGGTACGTGTGAATCCAGGAGATGAGCAAGAGGTTGTGAGCCTAAAGTTGTAAGGATAAGTGTCTGCCATGATGATTAGGATAGTCTTAGCTCAGGTGTTTAGGAAGAAGTGGTTGAGTCACTATCCCTGCAGGTCTCCAAAAAACGTTTGGATTCAGAGCTTAGTGACATGGTTTAATGGTGGACTTGGCAGTGCTAGGTTAAAGGTTGGACTGGATGATCTTGGAGGTCTTTTCCAACCTAAATGATTCTATGATTCTAAGTGCCTAAAAGGTTTTGCTGAAGTAGATGCTTTTTTTCACCATGAAGCACTGTCACCAGGGTAGCCCCCAGGGGTGACCCAACAAAAATATAAACATATAGAAAGTCAACAGAATATGGCTCACTTGAGGCAAGCCTAATAGTATGAACCAGCTTTCCTGGCATGTTATAATGTTCATTTTGTTGTCACAATATCTCTAAGACCCTTTTTCCAGCCCATGTTTGCAGCATGTCAGGCTGCTGGCAGACACTGCATTCTTTTCCCCGTGAGATGCCTTAGAGAACTGAGCAACCAATCTCCTCAGGCGATCAAATTTGTCCTGTATTTAAACTGAGTTGCCTAACCCAGGCTAAGGGTCCTTTTTTAACTCTTGGAAGAGTGACTTAGTGACTCAAAACACAGGCAGCATTTTGTACAGTACCAGGTGGAAAAAGCTGCTTCTAGAGAAAGAGCCGTGAGAGTTTTGCAGAAAGAAGTTGTAACAACTCTAACACTGAACTCCCCAGCTGGAAGTGATATTGCTGTGAGACCTTACTTTAATGTGCACTCTTTGTCTCCACTACATTGCCTGTTTCATGTTTATAAATTAATAAATAAGCCGGCACAAAACATAGTTCACCTATGGGTTAGAAACAGGTAAAATTCAGAAACTAAGATTTAAATTACAGTAAAATTAAGCACTATAAATTCTTTAGAGGAATCTAAGTCTGAAGGTTCTCCTACAGACATTTTTTGTTCACTTAAAAAAATAAATGCAGTCAAGGCAAACCAGGAATTTATTAATAATCTAAACCTGCAATTTGCATTATAAAAATCAATAAAATATAAGTTATGCATGAGATAACCATGTGATTTATGATTTTAAATCAGTAACTTTATGATCATTTGGAAAAAAAGCAAAGACACACTATAGCAGTAATAAATCCTGTTCTTAGTGGCTGAGCATTCCTTGCCTAACTGGTTAGACTTGGTGGAAAACTTTTACTTTTGTGAAGCTTTGCACTTGGGAAAGTCCCAAGGAACTTAAATGCTTAAGGAGGATGTGGTTAGGGTTTCCCAAAATTGAGGGTTTTGACATTAATCAGCTAAGGTAGGATTAATCTCATCCACTTTTAGAACCCCAGTGTTCATAACTAAGGTAGTCATGAAGAGAAATAGGTGCTTTTAAGACTCAGCTCATCCGATGAAATATAGACTTTTCCTTTAGGATGAGAGGAATCAAGTACTAGAAGTATATATTTATCTCCACTGACACAGATGGAGCCTATGATCTCCGATTTGGATGCGAATATCATCCATGTAGAAAACTACATGGGAATCATATTAATCATACCTGCACTGACCAGAAATTAATATAATTGTAGAGAAGTACCTATCTCAGATCTTTCCCCTTTTCTTCCAGTTTCATGAGAAACCAGACTCTCTCTGTCTTGGTTTCGGCTGGGATACAGTTAATTTTCTTCCTAGTAGCTGGTATGGTGCTGTGGTTTGGATTTAGGATGAGAACAATGCTGATAACACCCTGATGTTTTCAGTTGTTGCAGAGCAGTGCTTGCACAGAGCCAAGGACTTCCCAGCTTCTCGTGCTGCCCTGCCAGCGAGGGGGCTGGGGGTGCACAGGGAGCTGGGAGGGGACAGGACCAGGACAGCTGACCCAGACTGGCCAAAGGGATATCCCACACCATGTGGTGTCATGCTCAGCAATAGAGCTGGGGGTGGCTGCTGCTCGGGGACGGGCTGGGCATTGGTTGGCTGGTGGTGAGCAATTGCATTGTGCATCACTTGCTTTGTTTATTCTTTTTGTTGTTATTGTTTTTTTCTTTCTTTCTTTTTATTTTTTTATTTTTGTCATTGTTATTGAACTGTCCTTATGTCAGCCCACAAGTTCTTGCACTTTTCTTTTCAATTTTCTCCTCCATCCCACTGTGGGGGGCGAGTGGAATGGCAGTGAGTAAGTGAATGGCTGTGTGGTGTTTAGCTGTCTGCTGGGTTAAACCACCACAGCCTCCCACTTATTCCTTCTGTATTCTTTAATCTTCTGTATTGTGAAATTTCTTGTGGCCCTTTTAACTGCGTATGTCTTCTCGTTCTTTTCAAATCAGTTATTATCTCATAAGAGATGTTTCATATTTTAAGGGCAAATTATAGAAAGCAAGAGTACATTACCAGTTCCGTGACTGGGAAAGAGAAAGATTCCAAGGAAGCATTCAACCTAATTCATGGATATTGTACGATTACCAAATGCTCTGAATCAAACTAGCTAGGCATCTTAATGCAGAGTCAGAACATGGGAACTTTGTACTTCCCGGGGAAGTGGCTGAGTCACCATCCCTGGAGGTATTCAAAAGACATGTAGATGTGGTTCTTAGGGACATGGTTTAGTGGTAGACTTGGCAGTGCTAGTTAATGGTTAGACTAAAAAAAATCTCAGAGGCCTTTTCCAACCTAAATGATTCTATGATTTCCACTGCAGTACCTTGACTGTACCTGTATTGTGCTATTAGCTCTGAAATGAAAACAGACCTCATTAGTGTCATCATATTGAGAAAAGTGACCAACTCATTCAAAGGCAAGAAGGACTAGAAGTTGGAAATTTGTTAGCATCTGTACAATTACACCTATTATTAGGAAAGTTGTCTAAGTCTTGGAAAAGAGATAATAAAGATATAGACTCAAGCAATCTTCTCTATTTGTAGTCCCAGGAGTGAAAAAAAAAAAGTAGAAAATGCTTGAGAAGGCTGTTAGGTGCACAGAAAGTATGAAGCAAACAGTTTGGATTTCATGGAATAGTAGGATGCATTCTCCTGGAATAATAAGACATAGTAAGGAAACAGCCTGCATCACATCAGTAGGGTTAAAAAAAAAAAAAAAATTGCTTTGTAAGAAACTATCTGGAAGATGCAAAATTGTCTGAAAACTAGACATGCAAGGAAAGATATTCAGAATATCATTAAATTCATACAACTTAAATTCAGCATATTCCAAACATTTTGAAGCAATGTGGCAAAGAAAATTAGAAGAATAGAAACTTTTTACTTTTATACTGTCACTAGAAATGCATATAGTAAGCAAAAAAGAATTGAAAATTGCTGTTGATGAGAAGAAATTCAATACAATCGGTGTTATTGAAACCTGGTGGGACTATTTTCATGTCTAGAGTGTTAAAATCACAGCCTATAACCTGCTTGGGAAAGACAATGTAAGAAAAAGAGGTTGGAAGGGTGCTTGTGTTAGAACACAATTACTTGCTTTAGAGTTATTGATAACTCAGAACAGCAGGACCTTGAACATATATGGATCAATGAGCTCACTAACAAAACCAAGGAGTGGATTCTGATGAGAGGTTGTTGCAGACCACAAAACCAAACTAGAGAACAGGATGAATTAATTCTTAAATACTTCTCAGTAACCTGGGGAAAGAGATATCTTTTTCTGGAGGTTTCTGCTTGGCAGATGCATTCTGCAGGTTCCAAACAGCTAACAGTAAATAATCATTAGAGCTTCTGATATAATGCTTACCTATATTCTAAAACCAAAGCATGCTCTACCCAACATGAGGCAACTATTTTATAACAAAGCAGATGACTGAATCATTAGACTGGAAGTTGGCAGTTATCTAAAGATCAATGGTAACAATCCAATTACATTCAACATGGGCAAAGTGAGGACAGTCTCAAAGGGCTTTGTAGGTAGGCAGACAGATAGGCAGTACTTCAAAAGTGCTAATTTCCAAAACCTGAGGAAAAGTATAAACACAACTAAAAGGGAGCTCCAACAACACAAGTGAAAACCTAAGCTCCTGAAAAATACTTAGTCAAAAGCTTCATTTCCACAGTAAAGAAAAATTGCCCAAAAGTTTGTGAGGCTACATATTAAAAAAAAAAAAAAAAGATACTTAGCAAAAAGATAGCAAATGACAATAGATATGTTAATAAACACCAGCTGTTTATCAAGCTAGCAACCTCAGAAAGTAGATAAGGAAAAACAAAGAGAGAATATTGAACGCACACCTGCCAACATTAATGTAATCAGAAGTATTTTGTGTCAGGTTACATGATTAAGGCTCACCTCCATCAGCACCAAGGAGCAGTCAGGTGGCCCCGATACTGGAGACCCTCGAGGCCCCTGCCCTGTCTCCTCCTGGGGCTGTCGCAGGAGAGTCGCCAGCCCACAGTCCCCAGATGAGTCGATAGGAGAGGCTCTCCCTTGGGCCACCTCAGAGGCTGGGGGACCTATGGGCCATGGGCTCACGGTGGGATGCCAGGCAGGAGAATCTGGGGAGTGCACAAGACCTATTATGGGATGTTCAGGGCAAGGAGCTAAAGGGGCAAAGGGGAGGGATCGTGGTGGTTTGGGGAACAAGTGCGGGCAAACGGAGGGAAAGGTGGTTAAAAGGGGCCGGTTGCGCGTAGACGGGTCAGCAGCTTGTCCTGCCGTGCCCTGCCCCTGGCCAGCGCCGTCCGTCCTGTCTCCTCCCTGGGCGCCATTTCCTGCCCTGTTGCGGCAGAGGGAGGGAGCCCTTCTGCGGGTGTGGATGGGTCTGAGTGCAGCCACCGGCCTGGGACAGGGGGCCGCAGGGGCCCGCGGCCAGCAGCTGGACAGGCCCAAGCAAGGGTGCGTTGGGTGCGTGTCCGTGCACAGCTGCTGTGGACCTCAGGCCAGACTGGCCAGACAGCAGGGCAGGAGGCGGCTGGGAGCCCCAGCTGGACAGGAGAAAAACCAGTGGGTCTGCACGTTGGCTACGGGAGGGACCAGGAGGTCCAAGCCAGCCGCTGGAGAGACCTGTCCACTTGTGTGCATGGGTGCACGAGTTTGGATTTGACAGCCCCCAACAGTTTGTGCTTGCTGAAAACAAAGAAAAGCACCACAAATGGGTGGTGGTAATTCCTGGGTGAAAATGGTAACATTGCCCATCAGAAATCTGGAGTGTTCAAAACATTTCTGTTCTGAATTTGGAAAGCAGGCGACTCAAACAGTGCACTGTGACTGGTCACCAAGAGGAATGTTAAACAGTACCTACTAAAAAAGTGAATCAAAAAGAAAACAATAACTAAATCTTATTTTTATTATTTTCAGCCTGCTGAAATACATACGAGACTCATCAAAAGAGCATTCTATATCCCGTTGTTTTTTGTTTTGGTTTGGTTTGGTTTGGTTTCCCTGAAACAATACAATTTTACAGTGCTTTCAACATCAGAAAGTTGGAAGAACACTGTTCACCAATATTCAAGAAGAAAAACATTCATTAGTGGTGACCTGGATAGACTGTCTAGCCAGACATCAACCCCAAGTAAAATTATAGAAAAAATGAAATGGAATTCAACTAATATAGAATAAGGATAAAGAAATACAGAATTAAAGACAATAAAAATCACTTTATAGAAAATAAATCACACCAAGGAAATCTCCTTAAAGGAGGGAATCAGGTCATATTCTGTCAGTGAAGGTAGGTTCAGAGACCAACATTCTTGGATTTTTTGTAGCATTTGTTGTAGCACTATAGAACATTCTGATTAAAATTATCGCTGTAGAATATGCCACGCATTAGATGAGATAACAGTTAGCTTGGGCCAAGAAGTAGTTGTCAGATGGTGAATATTTGCTGATGGGAGTTTTTCTTCAAAGTAGTTTTGCTATGACTGGCAATAGCTCTGATCCTACTCAACATTTTCATTAACGAACTAGAATGTAAACAAAATCAGTGACATTCCATTAAATCTGCATCTAAGACAAAGATTGGTGGAATGGTTAATAGCAATCAGAAGAGGGCTGACTTAGGAAAATAAGTTGTCTCAGGACTCCTCAAACAAAACGTGCTTAAATACATCCAATTCAACAGAATATGTTTAAATGAAAAAGTTCATGTGCAACCCATAGTGTGATCAGGGACAGAAGTGACTCTGAAATGGCTTCTGCAGGGACAGCCAACAAGCAATTCAATATCTGCTTCCTGGGTAATATTGTAGGAGAATGGGCTATTATAATCTCTGGACATGTAAACGGCATAAGTAGGACTGATATTGGCATGCTGCCAGCAGGTTTTCATGACCAAATTTTGTGGGAAACATTAGAAAATTGAAGACAGTGAAGAAAAGGGTCACAAAAAGTTGACTTCAAGAGCTGAAGAAAATGCAATAAAGTGAAAAACTTTACCAGCTCGAGCTGTTTAGCCTTAGAGAGGGCCAGCTGAGTGACTTGATTACTGTGTCTAAATACTTTCAAATAGATAAAATAGAAAGCTCTAAAGGGTTCTTTAATTTAGCAAAGACCAGTACAACAAGAAACAAAGCTAGAAATGAAGCCAAATATGAAATGAGACATCAATTTGTAAATGCAAGAGTGGTTAGACACTGGGAAAAAGTATAAAGGAAAGTCCATCTTCATCTTGCGATGTCTTCAGATCATGAGTAGATGCCTTTGTGGAACACATTGCTTTGACAGAGAAGTTATTTTTTAAATCAATGTGTTCAGTTAATAGCCAGCCTGGGAATTAGATACATAGGAAACTTCTATTTGGCCTGCAGCTCTTTTCTTAGGAAGGGCTGGCTCTTTGGCTTGGGTAGCAGCCTTCCTGTCCACACTTTCGTTCCCCTGCTTCTCCAATGGCAGAAGCCCAGCTCTGCTTTGTTACTGCAGGAGGGAGATTTCTGCCATCTGCTGCTGCCCGTGGAAGGTGCCAATTGATCAGCCAGTGTGCAGGGGGAGCAGAGATCCTTGCAGAGATCAGGAGAAAAGGCTTGAAACTTGCCCTAGCCCTGTGGCTACTAAGGTCAGACCTCCTTGCTTTACCTCTAGTAAGTTTTGAAGTTTGAATGACTCTAGCATAGGTATTTTAGTTCATGCTTGAATTTACATATAAAATTAAGCCTGTTAAAGCAGCCTTCCTAACACAGGAAGTGTGGGCACCTCCTTTACCAAAAAAAAAAAAAAAAAGCTACTCGTCTTTTAAAGGCTCTTGGAAAGGGCTTGTCCACTTAACTTAGGTACCTACAGCTAGGCAGAGAGGACCCATCTTTGGAGAGAAGCCTCCATGGCCCTCCATTGACTAGGCAGAGTGCCTAGACATGAACTTTAGAAAGGTGATTTGTCAGATACTCTACTTGTGTGTAGGCACAAGTTTGATCCAGATTAGGTACACAAAACCTCGTCTGCAGGTTGGATCACCTAGCAAGATCACCTACCCTTAAAACCTAAGACTGTGAATATCATTCAGGTGAGGCAAGGCAATGCTTATAGGGAGAAATATTTTATTTTACCAGACTAAGTGACGTATCACAGCTATATATCACCAATAGTACTACTACTGAAAGAACTAGCAACAGAGGGGGATGTGAGACTTATAAGCAGAGAAGCAGTGTTTGATCACAAAGCTACCTGGCAGGACACGGGAAGGGAAAAAGCAGAGTTAAAAAATTTAAAGGAGCAGTTGCATGTTTTCAGGTGATTTGGTTCAAATCTTCATATACTTTTAATCTTTCACAAAGCAGAGAACAGAAAATGGGAAGTCAGCAATCAGTGTCTGACCCCCAGTCACTTGCCCAGGATAAACTGCAACCACATGGACAGAGAATGGACATATGCTCCCCTCCAAAATCTCAGCATGTCTTCTTCTCTGGAACACCACCAGCAAAGTGGGCAGGGAGAGCCTGGATGGTGCATATAGAATCATTTAGGTTGGAGAAGACCTTGAAGATCATCAGGTCCAAACGTACTACAGTCCCAGATTTATATATCCAATAAATTGTTTCTCTTGAGGTGAGAGTGACACTTATTAAGATGCTGATCATTATTCATTGATGAAACCACCGTTGTCTTAAATTCGTCCAAAAATCACTTTTTTCTAGAGACATCAGTCTGGAACTTTGATTTACAACCTGCTTTGGCTTCTTTTTTGTTTAATTTTGTTTTCTTCTGTTGGTTTTGCTTTGGTTTAGTTTTTTTCTGCATTTGGAGGTGGAGAGAGGGAGGAAGAGAAAGACCAAAGTTGGGATTTGGGTTTTGCTTTTGGGAGAGACTTTGTAGATACACATTTCTGATTTTTTGAAGTATTCTTTTTGTGCCAAAAAAATCTGTCAAATTCAAGTATGTTTACATTATCTCCAGAAACTAGCAGTTGTTTGCAACTTTTTGTTCACAAACAGTTTTGAGAAATGACAGTTTTCCAACTAAATACCCATAACAGCATAAAAGCCAGGGCTTCCATGCATGAACAACAGGATTTGCTACCTACTAGTTGTCTTACACTATTTAGACATGCCATCAAGGTACACATGACACAAAACAACCTAGCTATTGAATAGCTCAAGGGATCACAATAGTTTTTTATAGGTTTTTTTCTTTTTTTTAATCCAAGCTATCCGATAAGAATTTATGAATAATGTACATGCTCCTGTGCTAAGAAATTGTTCACAAATGATTTGTGAACAGAAAAAAGAGCTAAATCTGCAATGCGCATTTTTTGTAATAACCCATTCAATCAGAATCACTTCTGGAAAGATTGTTCAGCATTAGCTACTCATCATATCACATACTTTTAGGGAACATACTGTATTTGTAAGTGGTCCATCAAAAAAATGATAATTCAGCACTATAAAGTAATTTAGGACATGCTTTTAAATACATTGTGTTTAGGAGGATATCTAAATACCCTCACAATTTTAAAACATGCTTCATTGTCCAAATAGTAGTGAGATTTAAGCTGACTCATAAGTGTTAAGCAATCAATTCTTGTAGACACAGCTTCAAAAATGCTTCCATTTTGTCTAGTTGAATCACAAATGAGTTATTTCATTAGCAGAATTATTATTTTGGGATGAACTCCAGAACATTAAAGCTTTACATTTAACCTCCATTACAGTCCAGAATTGAATTAACCTCTCTTTCTCATATAAAAGTAGCTAATGCACTTTCCTTGTAAAATGCAAATGTCATTATACTATGTTTCACAGAAGCACTTAGAAAAATTCAATGGAATTATGGTTCATAATATTTCAGTGGGTTCAATTAAAACACTATATTTTAAGAAAATTAGTTTATTTTCTTTCCTATCATTGGGTACTGACACTTGGAATAACAAGCTAAAATATCAAATCAGTTTCTCAAGGCAGAAACTCAATGCTGCTGTAACACACGACGTGCAAACACAAAGGCATATGTTGGAAGTTCTGTATTCAGTGTGGTTAAGAGAATAAATTGGGACTTTACTTCTAAAATCTTCAGAATCTTTTCAAAGTCCCTCTCGGCTTGTTTTTTTCCCTATTTCCCATTCAGAATTAGAAGAGAAATAAGAGAAAAAATACATAAATTTGTATGTTACTGGAAGCATGCTAAATTAAATTTTTCTAATGTTATATAATACTTACAAGTTCAAAGCAAATTTTTGTGATTGCAAGATTCCGCTTTGCTCTGAATGAGAATAGAAAATTTCTATATGCACTGCAAAGAAAAGTTCTGGAAAAAGAAAAAAAAAGTCAATTAGTCATTTCATTGCACATTTTAATACTAAGCTATTTCTTTAAAATATTAAACAAAAACAGCCAAATAGGGAGAAACAACCAATATGGGAAGTGGAAATTTGTATGTTAGAATAAAAGAAGAAAGCACCCCTGATGTATATTAAAAAGTAGCTAAGGAAGGTCAGAGTACTATTCAAAAGTTGCTCATGGTCAGTTTTATGTACTATCACTAATATCAGAAAGAAAATGGGTAAGGATGAAGAGTACAGATAAAGCCATCATAAATGAACAAGGCGATTTATCAAGTATATTGGTTTACTTTAAGGATACTGTCCAGAGACTGGCAGATTCTTCCACCTGTCCAGCAGATAATTAAAGGAATATTTTCACATTTTCTTTTCCCTCTTTCAGGTTTATCCCCCACATTAAAATGCAGCTCTTACAGTTCTGACAAGACATTTAAGAAGAGTCAGTCTGTAAAGCTTCATTGTTTGTTTTCTCCTGGGTGTCTTTTGTGCTTGTTTTGAACCATTCATTGTAGGTGGCTTTCAATTATGAACCAGGATTCAGATCCTTGTATAGACAGACCTTACACTGTCCATAAATTCTGGAATTTCACAACCATCAGACAGACTCTCTAAAAGCTTTTATGAGAAAATATGGTTTAGGATGGAGACAGCTGGTATTTAAATTGTCCATGTGAGAGAAATTACTCTTATTCATTCACCAGATGCTTTATTCATATATAGATTTTTAAATTAATAATTCCATAATACTTACAGCTATATAATACTAAAATCCACACAGTTTTGCTCAATGACCTTAACAAGCTTTGACATCTTTTTTTTTATTTCTTGCAAATAGAGAAGCAGGTTTTGCCAACTGCCATTTTAATGGAACTTTACAACAGATGAAGGAAAAAAGTCAGTGTCCACTGACAAGGCAAGTAGAGTTCATCAAACTTATTTCTGCCTGTACTCTAGGTGCAGGCTCCAGAATCATTCAACTAGGAAAAACATACTGGATAGTCCCATGCAATGTCTAACCCTACTTCTCACAAATTGTTCCATGATATATTTTGAAACCCATTAACCAAGATATGAAGGTATCTGGACAGACAGGGAAACACTTCATATACATTAGCATTAGTTGGACAATAAGAGATTTGGGGAAGAAAAATAAGAAAAATAGGAAACAAAATAAGACGTTTTGCTGGATGATTCTTGGAGATGATCTTAAGAGGACATGGTTGGCATTCATGGTAAATGCGAAAAAGGTAGAAATGCAGTTAGGCTATCTCATACATGGATTCCCTGTAAAATAAACCGGCAATAGCAGGGCACATCATTGTTCAGAAAAAGGTTATTCAGTCAATATCACGTTGCTTTTCCTTGCAACCCTGAAAATGATTTTTTTTCCTGTTCTCTTCTTTCCACTGGAATACTTGTTCATTTGTAATTCTATCATCTTCATTGTTACAGCTTCCTTCTTTCAGGCCTTACTACATCTTACTTGGAAAGTACTGTCTTTCTTCCTCACTTTGAATCCCTGCACTGGTTAAATTCCACTTTACGAATAGTTCATAAGCCTTGTCTCAGCTCTGGAGACGCCACACAACTCCACTTACCACTTCAGCATCCCCCTTATTTTCTCTGCTCTTATGTTGTCTCTCACACATTCATGTTGTTTCATGTAAAGGTCATTCCCCACTCATCACCCGTGCAAATCAAAAACCAGCGTCTTCATCCAAATCCTCCTTTAATGTACTTGTCTGTGAGACGTTTACCAGAAATCATTACAATATTAAAACAAAATTTGAATTTGAAAGCTACTCCAGCTCAGGACTTAATGTATCTATTACAGATAATATCCTTGGCATCTCTAAATGGTAAGCTGCTTAGCAGTTCATTTTCTTCTAACCATGCCAAAAACAATAATAATACATAAGTGAGTCCCAATTTCCCTTCCAATTTCTTAACACATAAAGATTTCTCCCTGGGCAAGGTTGTCAGAAGGACAGGCTCTTGAGACTCAAGGCTATAATGACAGGTTTCCCAACTTGAAAGGCTTAGAAATACATAGCTGATATTGGTAGAATAAGGTATTTTCTGTTTAATTTTGTTTCTGTGGTTTTCAGGGCTTTACATGACAACAATGGACTTGAAGTTGTTTAAAGGCAAAAGCCAATATGAAATAGTGCAAGGATCACAGACAACTTATCATCCAAAGCCTATCTTAGGGGTATAGGAAAAAAACCAAGGCTAGACAGCTGTTAATTTTTGTGTTCAGGATAACTTCAGAGCTTGGGATGCAGCAAAGTTGCTCAGGTGGCTGCTAGGGATATTAGCAAGACTTACAGACCAGCCATAGGAGGCTCAGGCCACAGAGAAAGACAGCATATTACCATAGGGATAGAACCCGCTGCTGGCCAAAACTGAGCCAGTGAGCAATGCTGGTTGTGCCTCTGGGAGAGCAGATTTAAGAAAGGGAAAAATCTGCTGCGCAATAGCAGCTGGGAGAGAGGAGAGAGAAACAGCCCTGCAGACACCAAGGTCAGTGAAGAAGGAGGGCAGGAGGTGCTCCAGGC
>VXAL01005854.1:121446-136830 GCA_013399475.1 Chauna torquata
AAACCATCCTGCACAGAAATACACCCTATGCAACAAGGCATCCCAAACAGGATAGCTGTAGGTGAGTGGTAGGACCACTGAGTGTTAGTGCAGCTGGCAGTACACACGGAAACTCAAAACCAGTCCTGAAACGATGCATGTATACAACACTAACTGCACCCTCACTCTGTCACAAGGCAGGTAGCAAGGGTAATTGAACATCTGCTAGAGTTTGGCCCCATAGTTATTTCTAATTGGGTTCTTTCTCTCTCTACACCTGAATTGATAGCAGGTGTTTGGTCTAAGCACTGTTTTAAACATTTCTGATGGTTCTGGCACATCCCTTTACGAGGCACCAGATGTGCAGGTCCTGAAATAGCTGCTGCCGACTTCTACCTATTGGGAAACTGGAAGTCACGTAATTAGAAAATAAAATAAAATGAAATAAAAACTTTGCATTGATCATTAAAAAAAGAAAAAAGAAAAAGAAAGAAAAGAAAAGGAAAAAAAAAAAGAAGCATTGAAAAGTGGGTTAACCAGGGGGAAGGTGGAAATTTCTATTTTAAAATGTGGATTTGAATTTCTCCAGTCTTGACAGTCCATTGCAACATTGCTAGATGCCTAGTTACATCAACACATCATGTTTCATTTCAGTTCCTATATTTTTTTTATTTTTAAAGTGTCCCCCATAGTCCCCAGCCACCACAATGTTTTCCAAAAACTCCATATTATGTTTTGTGTCACAAGAGCATCAGTGACGAGCAGCACATGGGTTGCTTAGCGCAGTGCTCAGGCCAGAAGGAAGACTATGACAGTCTGCACCCTTCTCCTTCTTCCTACTTTTTTTTTTTTTTTTTCCTTGGCTCCTTTATCAGCTTCTTCTCTGGATAGTTCAGCACAACTCTAATTATAGGACTAAGGATAACAACCATCGGGAAAGCAACACTTTATTTTTATACCTTCTGCCAGTAGTTTGCTACTCACATTGCTCTAGGAAAAGAGAAAAAAAATTGTTTACAAATGTATCATTATACAGCAGATCTTAAATTGCACAACTATTAGCTGTAAGTATTGACTATTGTCAGAGCTCTGCTGCTACCCGTGAAAAGGTCAGGCCTTTTCATTTGTGTTCTTTTTATGTGAGGAATACCAAATAATAAAACACACAATTTATTGGGCTGCTGAGATTTTTTTCATCCAGGCCTGCAGAACAGTCACTGGGTTTGAATCTTCTTTCCCATCAATATTAGAACAAGGTGATTTGACTTTTTTTTCCTTCTTGATTAAAAGAATTTAATTTCCCACACTAATGCCCCAAATGAATAATCTTTATTTTCCAGGTAAGCATTATACAATTACATCTTCATGAGCTGCTTGTGCTTCTATCCTTAGGATGTCAATAGAGAATGTGGCACTTTGCTTAGATGGCATGATAGAAATCACAGTTCCTTAATAGTCTGTCAAGACAACCAACAACTTTTTCCTCACTAACATTTTCAAAACACCAAGTAGCTCATTTTAAGGAATCATATCTAAATGTAGAAGTCTGAATGAAAACAATTTGACCTTAGGATTCCTTGATTTCTAATAGTGCCCCACATTCAGCAGTTTAATAA
This sequence comes from Chauna torquata, assembly GCA_013399475.1. Classification (NCBI taxonomy): domain Eukaryota; kingdom Metazoa; phylum Chordata; class Aves; order Anseriformes; family Anhimidae; genus Chauna; species Chauna torquata. The sequence goes on from VXAL01005854.1 coordinate 123,042, forward strand.
ACCACCCATCAATTTAAATTTAATTAACTAATTAACTACATGAAATTTTAATCTCAGGTCATACAAGTCATATAAACAGAGCTGCCTAGCTCCCTTTGTACTGCCTCACAATTTCAAAATAGATGTTAGGTGTTTTCTGAAGCTTAATTCTCTGTTGTTACACCAAGCACGTCATCTTCTAAATAGCCAGAGAAGTTGGTACTGCTTTAGGGAAAACTAAAAACCACACAAGTCAAAATCCAGGAAGAAGAGACTCTCAGCCCGTTGTTTTTAATTCTTCTACCACTCTGAAGGAAATAACATGGCAAGATGGAAACATCTACAAGGAAACACCTACTACCTTTGCAGTTAAACAGTTGGTAACAGAGAAATGTACGATCTATTTGGGCATTTGCAAACTGCAACAGAAATGGTGTTATTTACCTATCCCGAACCAAACTTCACCCAAGCTCTACAGAACGTCCAGCTGCTGCTGCAGGAACAAAGCAAGGCAAGTATATGACTCGGTTGAGGAAAGACTCCAAATCTACTAAGGTGTTTCAATAAAGATCAGTCTGTAGCTCTGGGAGTCTGGACTGAAAGCTTCCTACAGAAGCTTTATTTTCTTCCCAGAGTAACCTGGGAGGCTGCAAAATCACATCAAACATGCTTGCACTGTTCCATGTAAATACAGAAGGAAACTGAAAACTTGTAATAATGAGTTTGGCAATCAAGGTCTGTGAAGAACCTAAGTTAGTCTTTCAAAGATGATAATAAAATGAGAGAAAGTTATTTGGAAAAGATAGCTAGGGACTAGTTGGAGAGCTGCAGGGACTGGTTTAGCTGGGCAAAGTATATGAAGTGACAGGCAGGTGTTTTGCCTGTCAACACTCTGAACATTTTTTCAAATACTCCAGTGACAGGTTACATCTAGCCTATGGCTTCTTGTGTGTTCAGGCCCTGCTCAATGCTTCACTTCCTGCCACCGGGCCCGCTCCTTTTTTCTTGCTCCCTGCAGGCTGCAAACATTTGTTAGCATCTCTCTCCTCACCTGGCACTGGCAACCTGTCCAGCTTCTATCAGCCCATTCTGCGTCTTTCCTCTGAAACTGAGCTTAACAATCTAATTTTAGTTTAACATGAGCGCTAAAATTAAGCATTAAAAAAAAAAAAAAAAACCTCCATACTGGCAAAGCACGGTAAAGTGCTAGCCTCAAACCCAGGAATCTCCCTGGCAAATATGCCGAACACTTTACATCACAGTACTAAGCAAGGATGAATTTAGAGACCATCATAGGCCAAACGCACATAGGCCTATCCTAGCCAAAACCAGGACACCGATGTACCATATTAGCCACTTAAGCCAATTCACCAGACTTAGACATGATCCCCCCAAGGTGCGGCTCATGTTCCCTTCCACCACCCCTGTACTGGAGCAGGAGCAAAGAGCAAGTGACAGCAGACAACACCTCAACACAACCATTTTCAATGGCTTCAGTCACTTTTACTATGGAACACCCATTAGCAGTTTTTCTCCTGTTACACTGCTCCTCTATGCCACACTGAAGGACACAGGACTGCTGGTGAAAGGAGGAAGAATTTGGTGTGCCCATGGAAAATAAATAAATAAATACACAAAAAAACTATGCCACTAACCCAACTGTTTATTTTATTTTTATATCATTGTCTAGGGACTGTTGAGATAGTAAAGCACCAAAATAAAGCTTGACCTTAGAGGCTGTGGAGTGTACATCATTGCTTACCTTGTTTCCAGGAACCTCCAGACACCTGTGAGGAATGGCACAGGAATTAGCTGATCCACCTTAGGGATGGAAAGGATGACCTGTAGCACCTCTCAACTGCTCCAGCCTTATTTTCTATGATCCTGTGGAAATGATACATTCGTATGGCAAATAAGACCATTCCTGTTTCTAAGAGTTAATTCTTAAACAGAGTTTTGAATAAGACATAAGACTTTGTGCTTCAGGGTTTACATTAATATTAAGGATACATATTTTTTTCAAAATGGTGTGGATAGAGTTTCATCCACTTCTCTCCGAAGCATCCCATATTGGTTTCCCCTGGGAAGGAGGATCAGACAGACTACACTTCTGATCCAGTATGACAACTCCAGTGTTGCATATCTGTATGGAAAAGTGTGGGCGTGAATACTTGCTAACACACAGAAGAGCACTTAACATTTCTCCCATTTTGAAAGGTTTCATTATCTTGATTCACATTTTACATATTAAACATAGAAGTGGCAATAAAACTACTCTTTCCCAGTATGCATATATATATAGGTATATATATATACATATACACATACACACACCTATAAATGCATGTATACTTACAGATAAAATCTGTGTGCATGGCAGAAAAGCATGGTTATTTTGTTATCAAATACAAACAAACATTGTTCCTGAATTAACTGAATTGAACATCAAAGGCCTTGAACACAGATTTAATCATTATAGCTGGGGTTTGATGACAACAGCATCAAACATGTCTCCCTTGAACGATCAAACAATACTCTGCTCTTCTGCTTCAGTAGGCAAAGTTTCATTCAGTGACATTTTCGATCTCAAACAATGCAAAGAAACCAATATCCCATACGTTAAGGTGACCGGGAGGCTCTTCCCTCTTGCTTTTAACAGCTCTTGCAAATGTTTACATCTTACCCTGGAATAATTAACAGTTTTAATTCCTTCAGCTCACTTAATCCCCTGTTTCTTTACCACTTTCTTCAACGTTAGGCATATGGAATCAAATAAATTCATACACTGATATTTGGGAAACACTGAACACTGATCATCATTTGCAGTTCTGATCAATAGCTTTCATGTTTGCTGCAGTTCAAACTAGAAACAGCCACCTAATGAATTCCACACCAAAAGCTGGAAAAGGACAGAGGTAGTCACATTTTTATTGTTTTGTATCAGCTGAAAACATTCTAGCTGTTCACAGAAAAACAGAGACAGAGAATTTAGGAGGACTCAAACACACCCTAGTATATGGCCATGAAGTCCTGAACCTGCTGTACAAAGCTGGCATCTATAACCACTTTATTCTTCAGCACTGCACAGCTGTTGAGTCTGTGCCCATAAATTTGCCCAGGAAGATACCACATCTTTGTTTTCTTCTGAGTTTCTGGGTACTTTTTCATGTCCCCTTTCTTACCTGTTCTCTCCTGAGAATTTGGTATTTCTCAAGTTTTTAACCACAGAATAAAACTCAAGCTATATTTTTTAATAAATATATATATATATTCCAAGTACAGCTTCTTCATATACAATTTTCATAATGACACAAATTAAAAACAAACAAAAATATCAGAAGTTGCCTTGGGACTATTTAAGAAAAAAATAATAACATCTGCTCTAAAATACAGGGATGTACTTTTCTCCACTGCTTCAGAAGAAGTCAAAGGAGGAGGGAGGCAAAGCAGAATACAAAGGATAAAGAAGAGATCTTCAAGTTTGCCTACTACCCATACAGCTTTGCATACATCAGAAACCAAAGCATTACACTGAACACAAATCTATTCCTGGGAGAAACAATGACAGATGTTAGTTACATTGTCAAAAAAGGTACTGGAAGGCTCCCAAATATTACACCAGTGAGGCTGATAAGTATGAAAATCAACATAGAATAGAGACAGTACATGCAGGCATGCAGTGGTAACTCATGTGATGAAGGTAGAAGAGGCTCAATTTTAGTTATATATATAGAATTTTCCCCATTGCTGAAAGCATATGTCTCACACTTCCAGAAACCTTCAAGAGAGAGCAAATATTGCCTCCTGCCCACTGTGCAATAAAATAAAAAAAAAAAAAAATTGAGGCAGTCACAACTGGAGACAATGTTAATGTCTACATCACCACAGACTCTTCCTCCTCTCAAATAAACATTCCCTTCTACTGATTATTCACGGACTCCCCTTATAATATTTACATCTAATTTCTGGTAGGGATTTCTAAGGACAAAACTTCAACTACTCCTTGACTTTTCTTCTTTGATTCGATTATCTTCATTTTGCTGGGGTCTTGGTAGAGTTTGTACCTTTGAATGACCGTCAGGAGTCGCAGGTAAATTAATAACCATAGGTTAAGAGTAAAAAGGAGCTTGTGTAACAGTAGTAAGTGCCAGATGCTTGGTAAAATTTCATTTGGAAAATAAAACGTACCAATTGTGATTCACATTGTCTCAACTGGAGTTTTAGAGTTCTAGTGTGATTATGTGCAGAAGAGTTTCAAAGAAAACCTTAATTTTGAGTTAAAATGTCTAGGGAAGCAAATGCATTAGGGCTTGTGTTTTATTTTTCTTTAGTAGTCTGAAAAATTCCATATTACAGCATTTATTACATACTCAGATATTTCATTTCAGCTCTGTAGAAAATAGCTGTTGATCCTACTGTCTCTCTGAGCTCGGTAAGGCAGTCCCTAAAAACAGAATAGACAAATTGTTACGGACTCCCACTCCTCTTTTGTAGAAAGCATACGTCCCTCATGGTATCAGGAGTGGTGAAGGGTTCCCCTTTACTGCTAAATTCTGAAGCAAGAGGTCATGAGACCTCTTGCTTGTGGATATGCTTGCTTGCTATGTGTATGGATAGCAGTTTCTGTTGTTACAAATCGCCTGGGTTTTGTTTTGTTTTTTGAATTAATGTTCCCACATCTGCGCATAGGACCCTGCCTGCTGACTTGGCAGGAAAACTCTTATCCTCAGTGTGCAGAATGCCTCCAATGTTACATGTGTGCACAGATGTTCATGCACACTGCACACACATATCACAACAAGAAAAAACTCAGAACCACAAGAAAGAAACTGTTTTTCTTTTAGGGAATCCTGCATTAATCTTTTATTTTTTTATTTTCTTGCCAGTAAATGTAATGAAAACGCTGGCTCAATACATCATAACTCATTAATACTAGAACCTAATGTGTTAAGCACCGTTAGAACATCTAGCCTATTATACAAGAATGAAAGCTAATCTAAATATGGAGTCTGAAACAAAAATCTATGACCTTTTTATTTTTTATTTGGTAGGTTTCTTGCTGACTTCATTTTGCTGCTCTGCTTTCCCTACATTTTGTAGAAGCCAAAAAACAGTAAGAGACTGTTACAAAAGGAAGGCCACAATAGAGTGATTAGATAGTACCATCTAGAGCCTCTGACTGTTATAACATCTCTAAAAAGAAAGCATTTTCTGGATTCTTGCTAGGGTTTGTGGGCAAGAGGTAAAAAAAAGTCCTATACTTTTTCCAGGGCCACAGAGGGGTTAGTCCAATAAGATGGAAACAGACATCAAACTGAGCACTTTGCATCCTTTATGCAGGCATGCAGTTTATAATGCTCTCTTTTTGTGCACGCTGTTTTCAGGATCCTTTATTATCCTGTGGCTGACCCTTCAGAGGAAAATGGATCAAGGATAAAATCGTATATTTGACTTAATCATTTTGGCATGTTGGGTTCTTTGGTCTGTCAGTGTCTCTTGAAAGCATGTTTTTCACCAGTCACTGCAGACAGGCTCACAGCATGTAGTTCACATCTCAACAGCAATTTTGACATGACTAACTGTTGACAACATTTGAACTTTTGAGCCCTGCCATCCTTGGGCACAGTCACAAGAAGAGCAGGCAAAAATACGTCAGTCTTCAAGGATACTAGGTCCCTCCCCCTCTTCACAAACTAAAGCCTTCCGCCTCCCCTTTCAAATCCCATCTCAAAAACACACCATGAATCCTATTTAATTAGAAACGCTCTCACACATTCATTGCACTGGCTGGTCTCAACTCAGAAAGCATATTCTTCTGGCTCATTTCTATACCCAGCACCTCTGTTTAAATACTAGACTCCACAAGCAGGATGTGTCTTCTCTGTGCTTTCTTATGCCAGGGGCTGAGCACTCTGCCAACTCCTAAATACTAGTAATACTAATAGGCCATTTATAATTCCAGGTACACATGAAAGAAGAGTGAAAAGACTGACAAATCCGTGCCTGCATGCCTCTTTCCTCTCACTTCCTCTTCTCCCCACCTCCTTCAATCCAGCAAGTCAGCTTTTCCTCTTGCCTCTATTCCATTTTACGAACATCTCTTTTCTACAGAGACATACCTACAGCTATCAGTGGTCCACAGTACAGTAGAATTAATGCTGTTGATATGCAATAGAAAGGGGAAATGTTGGCAGTATATGATTATGGATTAAATGATGCAATTTCAGGGTCAGCGCTACAGAAGTTGCTTACGAAGAGTCTGACAAGTAAAGATGAATGGCAAACGAATGAGGGCAGTTACAGTATTTAATGTACATTTGCCTTCCCTGAGATCTGTAGACTCTGCTACCATCTGCTGGTTTATGAAAAAGAGCCAAGAAATCTATTTTAGTGGCTCTATATACATAATCTTTCAGCTGTCTCTCATTATGAGAAAAGTCCTCATTTGAGGTCACAGCCTACCTTCAGCCTCCACAGAGCTGTCAATTAGGCTCGCTTTTGTTTCCTGATGCATTTCCGACAGCAGGCATGAGAAGATTGGCAAACAGACAATGCAAAATTTATGCTAAACTCAAATAATATATCCCAGAATAATGCACATTTTCAGTATCCTGTAAAAAGAAAAAATGAATCAATGCAATTAGTTCCAGTTTATTCTAGAGGACAGAGGGCGAGGACAGACTGAAAGGTATTCAATTCTGGTTTTGAATGAACATACCCTTCATTATGCTTCCCTATATAACTGTTATATAAATTGGCATACTCCACTGAAATCAATGGAGCGATATAGACTGCTATCTTTTGAGAATGTGATCCAGGGAGGATACATAGTAGACCTTAAATGCAACTTAATGCAAAGTTATGGCCAAGTTACATTAAACAGAGGAAGAGAGAAAACAGGAATATATTTCCAAATACAATATTTTTATTCTACACATTCTTCCCTTAGACAAATATAATAATACATAGACACTTACAGAACTTACAAAATAAACCAGTTTTAAAGGATCCACCATTTCTTCATCCATTTAACCCACCAGGACTATGAAGAAAGGATAGGCAGTGGTGGCAACTAACTCATTTTGCAGATGAGTAACATTATAAATTAGATGCATACAATCAACCTAATTCTTTAGAACTTAAGGCCAAAATGGATCACAGTGGCCACTTACCGCCATCCACAGACTTTTACCTAGTGACTCCTCTTTCAAGTCATCATTTCTACCTGAGTATGGGGTTTCAGAGTAGAGAAAAGCACACACACAATCCTCAAGTCAGAGGATTAACTACATGCTCAGGTCATTTATGTTTACTCAGACTTATTTCTGGTGCACAGTAAGGTCCACATTGGTACCAGAAAAAAGCTGTAGCAATCACTCCACAGGAAGCCCCAGGAGCATCAGTAAGCCAAAGAGGCCAGAACCCTCCAACAGTTACCTGGCCTCACAAAAAAAGCCTGTGCCATCTCAGCCCTTTGGATATCACAGTTTCCCCTCCCGGGAGCTAACCAAGACTCTCCTAGCCCAGCTGAAGGACGCTGTGCCTCACTGACATCACAGGCCATCCACATTTCATGGCAATGTCTAAAGACTGAGATTTCCTGGATTTGGAGACCTTGTAGCAAGGAGCTCTTGTAGTGAGCCTTCTGCGTGTGCCCTCAAAAAAAAAATTGGACTCCCAGCACCATCAAGTAACAGCAAGCTTATGATATATAAATAAACACGCATGAGGAAAAGGAATGTGCACATACTGTTTTTGCAGTAAACATCACAGATAACCCGTGTTCGCTGCTTGCAATCTAGCAAAAAGGAAACTGAGGTTACAGGAGTCAATGAGAAAGCATTGGCTGTACCTTCTACTCCTACACAGGTTACACCAGAACTCCCTTTAAAATAAAACTGGACACAATTTCAGTAGTACGTCTTCTCTAGAGAAATAAAATTAGGGTGGTTGACATATGCTGCCTGGTTCAGAGCTGAGCTGATGTTTCAGATACCTTGCAGATGAATCACAGTAAAGCCCTGGTGTAGCCTCAAGGGCCTTGGAGTAGTCCGTCTGGAGATGGACTTTTCTTGGTCTATTTCAGGCAGAGTTTTTCTATTAATATAGCATTTTTAAAAAAATCTCTTTTTCAATAAACAACTCTATGGTGAGCACAAAAAATGAAATATTTAAAACCACACCTGCTAGTAAATTTAAATTTTTAACACTCCTTGGTAACATGTCATCTTAACATTTGCTTTTGGGAGTGAAATAGAGCAAGTATCCCACGAGGATAAGCCAACATGAATTATAGACTGTGCACTGCTTGTCATTAACAAGGGTGGAAGAAACTGGGAAAAGATCTGATTTGACAAAAAAAAAATAAAAAATCACCAAACACAGCATTGTAAAATGAATTATTGTTACAATAAACTAGCTAAGCTGCTTCATACATACACTCAAGAAGCCAAACTCCAGTCACACAAGTTCCAGTTACCCATCTCTATTAGGTTAATTCCATCATCTACAAGATTTTCTATTTACATGAAAAAAAAGGGGGCGGGGGGGAAATATTTACAACATATTTGGCTATATTTGTTAGAAAGCAGCAAAAGCACAAAGAAACTTTGCAATGACAGTTCCCTTTTTTATCACATAGTCGAGAAGTGAATTTGGCTCTTGTTTTTGAGACCCCAGAAGGGGATAATCTGCAACACTGGAAAAGAGCAACTTTTCCATTTCCAGAAAACTACAAATGGCTGCAAGGAGGCTAAGAAACAGCCACAAATGTAAGCATTAATGTAGGCATCAGACAGACACGGAGGGACTTCTCACAGCCCAGGAGCACGATGATGTTCTCCACTTCTTGCAGGTCCCAGCTGCAAGACCAGCCTCATTTCTATTGAACCAGCATTGATCGGGGCAGGGGGGTGTGCTGATTTCCAAGTGTTCTTAGCCTAGAAGACTTTCACCTGTTTGCAACAATATAATTGAAGAGCAGATGGCTTTGTTGGTTTTGTGTAGGTTTTGGGGAGCTGCTACCCACAATATTTGCTTGTAGATGTATATAACACATAATTAGATATGCTGAACTTACTTGCCTTACTCTTAATAGTTTGTTTACATTAGCACCTCCTAAAACACTCCCTATAAGGGAAGGGTTTTTTTTGTTTTGTTTTGTTTTTTCCAGCGTTGATCAATCTTATTTGGAAATAAGACAACAGAGGGAAATAAAATCCAGTTCATAAGATGTTTTACCAGTGAAATCAGAGCAAAAATATTGCATCGTGTTACACAGAGATTAATTTTCCCGCTTGTTGACATCAGAGTTCCTGCAAGATAACTATCCATTTCATCAGGGAACCATTAAATTGAGCCAAAACATGTACACATTCATAGCAGGAATAGCAATAAATTTCCTTTATTTTCAAACTAAAGAACATTTAGGAACCAGATCATTCAGATTTGCCCACTGAAATTCTGTGATTAAAAACAAGTCAGAGCATGGAAACTGTTGAATTTTTTCATGAATCTGTTACCTAGCCAGTCTGTCATTTTGCATAGGCAGACCACCACAGTAGAAATTAGAGTTCTAAATCACAGTTTGTATATAGTTTAATTCTTTATGTATTCATCTTTCCCAAAAGAAACAACTAAAATAAATCATAAGAACATTGCCATGGGAATACACAGATGCATATAGCCCTGCTATAATGAATAATTAGATAGCTAACTAGGAACAGCAAAGAAAAAGAAAAGTCATTTTGTGCCCCTTAAAATTTCACTGGACTACGAAGTCTTGCTTTCGTGTTTTTTTTCTGACGTAATTATGATTTTTCACAAGAAAATAGAATGACACACTTTGACTGTGTATCATAAACAAATTTAACCTGAAAAGGTAATAATAGTGCTCTCTCACTCTCATTCTCTCTCTCATTTTGTGCCTGCTGTAAATTAACCAAATGTTCTTTAAATCACTTGAGATATCTAAGAATCAACAAAAGAAATGTTTCCATGAAATTTCCATGAGACAATTTCAATTTGCTGTAGATTTCTGATTATCTGTTAGCAGAAAGAGATTTTGTCTTCAGAGCTGATATTTTTCCCTGGTAGGAATGCATGGAGTGGCACCTCATGTACCAAAATAGACAATTGGTTAAGCTACTTTCCAGAAACAGAGGCTATCTGTCCTCTGCATGAGACAGATGATGATTTTGTATGTAAATCTGATACTTCCCAGGCACATTCCCCAATAACTGAGTTACTCATGTTTCATTTTATAAAGAATTACAGTGCTTCCCAATTCTGAATAAGGAGCTATATTTTGACATTTAACTTTTTTTTAAATGAGGAAACAGATTTTTTTTCCAACTCTGATGATAATCTCAATTAGTATCTTCTGAAGCCATTCTTCTAAGCATAGAACCACCATTTACCAACAGTAAATACTATAAGCTCAATGCTTACAGTTTGGGGAAAAGAGGGGTAAAAAGACCAAGTAAACACAGAGCTCTTTAGTAGTAAATATGGGCAACAGCTTTGCCTTCGAAGTAAAACCAGTAGTCAAATCTGGACCTGACTAAGTCAGCAGAAATATTTCCCCTGTCTTAATGACAGCCAGGGTTTCACTCTAAGTCTTTAAAGCAAGTACAAGGAAAGAGCAAAGTTTACCTCTATAGCAAGAAAAGAAAGCAAAGAAAGAGGAAAATGGATTTTTTTTTTTAAGAGTTAAAAGGTCATTCATCTTTGCAAAAGCTAACGAAACAAATGTCATTAGATGTTGGAGATATGAAAGGTCAAATAAATATCCTGAACATGGAGCTAAAATGTTACTGAAGGACTAAAGGAAGAGGAGAGGCACATTTCTTCCCTTGAGGATAAAATGATTAAAGAATAAAAATAATTTTAGAAAAGAAAAGAAAAGAAAAGAAAAGAAAAGAAAAGAAAAGAAAAGAAAAGAAAAGAAAAGAAAAGAAAAGAAAAGAAAAGAAAAGAAAAGAAAAGAAAAGGAGAAAAGGAGTCCACGTGCCAAAGATTTGAAGTAACAAGCCTGCATTAGAAAAGAAATTATTTCCGTGTATTAAATATTTAAGGAACAAGCAGTAATCTATACAGATTACAACCAGAATCTATAGCGATCACACTGTCTAGAATATTATTGAATTTGCTTTTTAAAACTTGAAATTTCATAGAAATCATATCCAACAGAAAAAAAGAACATTCTATGATAGAAAGATATCTGTTATATTCGATCTGAGAAATCACATTTGTTCAAGTGAAAAGAAAAAGAAAAGTGGAGCAAATTCATAACAGAACAACAAGAGAAATGTTAATTTATCGCTGAATCAGTTTACCAAAGAAGGCTTTAGACTCCCTCTATTTGATTCTTGGTCTCGGGGCAACTCTTTTGATGATTATCCTTGAAAAGAAGGTATTTAGCTTTAGGGAATTGTCTTTTAAAAATACTTTTGTTGTTGTTGTTGTCGTTTAACGGTAAGTGGATCACCTGTCCAACACAAAAGGACAGATGTAAGTAAACAAGACAGTCATTGATACTGCCACAAATTTCCAAGATCAGAGCTTTCATCCAGAAAGACATATTCAAGACAGCATTTATGTCTAAGTGCTGCAGGTTTGCTGTCTTATATATACCAAAATTATTGGGAAAATTGTATTTATTTATTCTTCTGCATTTGCTCAATTTTCGTCATTAGAAATTATATTCAATTTTAGATCCTTCAAGATAAAAACATATACATTATGCTGTTTTTCTCATGACTTGAGTAACTGTCAGTGTTCTCATTCCTTCCCCTTGACTCTGACAAGGACTCTGAACAATAAGGTGATTATCATAGTGCCAAACACACTATTTTTAGAGCAGCATATGTTCCGGTGAACTCATAGCACATTTTGTATTTTTTCGAATTTGATTACGGGAATTCAGATATGATGTGATCCAAGCCCTGAATGCACTTTCTCCTAACATAATGCCCTGTTTTAAAAGCATGACCCGTCTCTTGTGGCTTGAAAAATAGCAACTGTTCTCCAGTAGGATAAATATGAGTAAACTGAAAAATTGCATATTTCTACATTAAATCACAGAGCACATGCACCTGTTTCCAGGTGCTAAGTATTCTACACTGTTAAACAGTAACTATGTGCTATTGTAAGCTACATGTGTAAAGAAGCAAAGTGCAGCTGTATGCTGCTCTTATATCTTGAGATGTCAATGAATTCCAGGTAGAAGAGTTCAGTTTTGTCAGCTCTGCTGTATGTATTGGGCAATGAAGCACAGAATAAGAAGCCATTTACCCAACACCTGTTGTTGTCTCATGATTAGGACAGACATAGTTGCTATAGACCACTGTCTTAAGTGTCCTGATTGTCCTGCTTTTCCCTTTGTAAGGGATAGGGCTGGACAGAGAATAATTCGTCACAGTCTGCCAAAAGTGAACAGAATTACATCCAGTCAGCAGGAAAGATGGGAAGGGAGCTCACATAAAACATACCTCGAGGTGTGTGGGCAAAGAAGCAAGTAACTGTGGATTAAGCTAAGATGGGAATTTACAGTGTGTCCACAGTTCTTCAGTGAACTCTCAGCCATTGGTATATGACGGTAGCTCAGCCAGCCCTCTTCCACTGATGGTAAGACTACTTTGAATTACGTATTTTCACTGCAGGACATGTGCATGTAAGCAGTTCCTGGAGAATTACTAATAGGCTTTGACTATTCAGGAATAACTGATTGTTATTCCATATTCCCCTGTGTTTGTTTCTTCTTGAAGACAGAGGAGAAGGGGAGCTGTGCAGAAAGTTCTCTTTCATCAGATCCCAAATTATATGAAGAGCATCAGGGAGGTTGTCACACAGCTTTGAAACTCACACAGCCCTCCAGTTAGCTTCATAAACTGAAGTTCAACTTTGAGTTTCCTTCATGCTTTCCATTAGGGCTGTAGGAAGGACTTGGTTTGCCTGGCTTTGGGCCCCCACCTTGCCTTATATTGTACCTCCTCTGGTTGCCTGTAGGTTTACCAACTCCAGCCTAGTTCAAACTGCTATTACTCTACTGAAGGCACTCTGCTCAGGAGCTATGCCTCAGACCACTCTGGAGTGCAATCAAATCCAAGAGAACATACAAATCACTCTCATTTGTATTGTACTTATACTGTAACCCTTTGTCACAGCACTTTTATGCTCAGTTTTTGTAGAGCACTAAACACAGAGAGAATTGGCCCATAGCTTGCCCCCAGTTACTACAGTAATGCTACTTCCAATAATAAATTGAGCTAAACTATGAATTATACAAAATTGCTATTTTAACATGTCAATTAGCATGCTGAGATACATTCTGAGGCCACGGTACACATCTGAATTTCCTGTCAAGACTCCTGTTTGACATGTATTTTACATACACAGCTAAAGCTACAGATAGGACCTGTAACTCTTTTCCAAAGGAAAATACATTGGTTTTCTTCATTGCTGTGGCTCCTTCTGATCAGGATACACTTTAGTTAAAGTACAATATAAAGTACAATAAGTGGACAAGGAAGAGAACAAATTTGATTTTTTTTTTTTTTTTGTTTTGAGTTACCGCAGATTGTATACTGTGTAGCTCACAATTCTTGTTGGAAGGAAAGCAAAACCAAAATAATTAATTCTCCCAACACAGGAGGCACATAGGATTATTTCTGTCTCATTTTCCTACATTGTGGATACCACATTCACTTCTGGCAAACTGGAAACAAAGTTCAGGCTCTTGACTAGTGCTCATTTCTATTTAAAAAAAAAGGGGGGGGGGGGGGGGGGGACTGTCCCCTTTTTTACAGGT
>VXAL01005854.1:136866-153876 GCA_013399475.1 Chauna torquata
AAAACTTTTTAAATGTACAAGCTTGTAACATTTTTTCTACAATTGTTCCAGGGTGCTGTGTGCATAGGTCTTAGCAGCCTCGTACCGCTCTAGCAAATGTTTCAAACTCTGCTAGTGCTCTTGCTGAATAATGATGGTGTATGCAAAGTACATGGTTTTTTTTTTTTTTTGTCATTTGAGAAACAAACATTTTAGAACACATTAATGTTGCAAAGCTAAGTCTTCAAGAAAAAAAAAAAATCAGTTCAAGGTTTTTCAGGTTACAGGACAAGAAAGACTGCCAGATTTCCACATATAGTTCTCAAAATATTCCCTGTATATCATTTCATTCCTCAAAAGAACTGGAATACAGGAAACTGGAGGTCTGTTTTCTGAGCTTCCAATGTCTGCAGTATTTTTCAGAAGGAAGTTTAGTTTATTCCTAGAGATGTTTTAGACAACAGCAACACACACACACAAACACACACACACAAACCAAAAAACACACCACACAAAAACTAAAATAAATTCCAGCTATCACTTGCCTTAAGGAGCATATAAAAGTATGTGTTCAGCTATTGAGTTTGGGAAATTTTGAAGACACTTTACTCACTCCAGAAAAGATTACACTGAACTGCTTGGGATTTTCACATGAATAGATTTCCCCCGTAACACTTCCATAGTAGTGAACAAATATTCTAACAACATTACAGAAAACAGACTAACTCAAAAAAGATCCAAAAAGACAAAACAAAACAAAAGCATTTAGCAAAAGTGATTTTGGTTAGTGTTTGTTTTGTTTTGTTTTTCTTTTACGAACAAACTAATAACATGAAATTTACAAAGCAAGGAAGAAAATAAAGGAGAATTATGGAAATGAACAAACTAAAGAGTAATGCTTTTGATTTTCAAATTCTTCCACATGAAAGCCTTCTATCTGGCTATCTGGCACAGCAGTTAAAGAAAGTCACAAAGATTAACAGAAATGTAGAAATAACCAGTAAAAGGGTGATTCTTGCGTGTGGAACCAGGAATAAAGCATTTACAACCTTCACCATTGAACCTGCATAAATCCTGTTATTTTTAGGAACAAACAAGTTTGAGTCATACTCATCTAAAATTGCATTATCAAAAGGCTAAGTAACACCTAAAAACAGCTTCAAGCATAATATTACACCACATGAAACAAAGCAGGGATTAAAAAGAAGTAGCATGGGGCAGAAGCAAAATACCTTCAGCACCATGTAGTATACCAAAGAAAATATTTGTCCTCATTTCAAAAAAACGGTTTCTTTGCTGGTGTAAAGCAATATAGCTCCACTGACTTACACGTACTGAGGATGTGGGTCATAAAATCTTCATAATGAAATGAAATAGCTCTTGCCATGAATTCGAAAATATTTCAGAGCATCCATAAATTTAAAACCTTGCAAGGACTGTACAAAACTCTGTAAATATCATCAGATATCACTGCTATATATTGGCTATAAAATACTTACTAGTATTCTCCATACAAAGCTAAATACAAGGATAATTAATACTTTAAATCGAGGTGAAGTTTGCTTTGTGACATGAGATAGCTAATAAGAATCACTATACATAATAATTTTGATTGTACTGACAACAAAATGCTTAGAGTAAAATTTGCCTTTGCGAAAAGGTCCACCAAAACTCTCAGACTGTTATAAAATGGCACAGAAGTCTGGTTCTCTGTGCTGGGGTAAAATTTATGTTCAAGGAGATGATGCTTGAGCCA
Organism: Chauna torquata; assembly: GCA_013399475.1. Lineage (NCBI taxonomy): Eukaryota > Metazoa > Chordata > Aves > Anseriformes > Anhimidae > Chauna > Chauna torquata. The sequence goes on from VXAL01005854.1 coordinate 138,602, forward strand.
CACATTTAACAGTTATAACTAACATGTATGCCTATCTATTCGTACAATTTCAGATCAATATGTCTTCTGTGGCTCAGAATAGGTTTAAATAAAAACAAAATAAAAGCAAAATGAAATTGTACATCAAAAATCAAAGATCCATCAGACATCTCTTCAACCTGAAATTTACTGGAACACAGAGAAAAATCTTTTGCCTAAATTTACAGCTCGAAGATGGAGATTTTGCCACTCGGGAAAGGAGTGGCTGGGTGACCACACAGTGGACATGGAGGGCTTCTTTAGCAGGGAATTTATTTGCTAGTATGCTATTATCTGTGGAGCATAAAATAAATAAATAAATAAACATATAAATAAATAAAAAAGCAGCTAAAGATTTGCTCTTCTGGAAAATGTAACCTGCAAGTTTGGAGGAGGAAAAAAAAAAAAAAGAATAGAAAAACAGCCACACAGTAATGCATTCTGTCCAGAACAGACAAACCATCACAAGAAGAGTTAATTTTGCAGTGTCTCAAATGCCAATCTGTGATAACCATCAGCAGATGGTGAATATTGGATCCGATGGCCCCAGCAGAGGAAGTGTTTTGATGAGGAAATCTTTGGAGAACCAGCACTCCAGCAGCATCCCTAAATTTCAATTTAACAACACAATTAATAAAAAATTTCAGAGATTTTAAAACCCAAAAGCTGCTTAATGATACATGATGATTTGTGACCGAAGAAAGCGAATTTTCTGCTACAACCCATTAATTTAAACTTTCACCCATGCCATCTTGATGAAAGAACTACAGATATGTACCCAAATGTGACCTGTTTCCCCCTTCAAATGCTTGCAGAGACATTCACATTCGAAATCTGTAAATCTCCCACTCCTGGCTCTTCATACTGCTTGGCTTTTTTGCAAGTATTTTAACACGAGACAACATTCAGAACAGGAACGCTTGGTCAACACAATAAAAATAGGCTGCTTCAGTGGTACATGTGGAGCTCTGTAACAGAAGTGCCACTGACAGCTGAGAACACTGTGGTCACCTCAGAGGTCACAACAGTTTAGCCCAGTTTAGATGAGACAACACTGGCATAGAACCGGATTCACTCTGGAAATCAGTCTCCCCTCTCTGTAGAAGCTGGATGCCAGCTGCCAGCAAGGAGCCCAGGAAAGCAGGCTGTGCCCTGTGCCTTTGCGCTGGCAACCACGGACAAAGCACCAAAGCAAGTCATGATGCCTCTTGGCACTGACTCTGGAGGGAGCCCGGAATCACATCAGCCAGGAAGCAAGTAGGATGGGTCAAGTCACCTGTGGGTTCCGTCAGTATGCAATATCCTAAATGGGAGGAGAAAATGTGCCATCAGCTTCTGTGGGCATTGAGGGAGAAATATTCTCTCTCTGTTGAGAGAGAATTCAACAGAAAGTCACAGAAAAGGCTCAATTTCTGGTAAGGCTAACATGAGCCTGGGAGTCCTCTACTGCTCAGGGCTGGCTTTTTTTCTGAGAGATCAGGCCAAAAACCCCAGGGCCTGCAGTGTCCTGAAGCATACCTGCTAGCCCCACACCTATGCACTTCTCAGCCTTTACTGTGGAAGCCTACACAGGATGGAGGTAGAGAAGAACTGTTGCTTCCATCACCTACCCCAAATTAAAGACAGCATACAGATTAAATTCATTAAATCTTTCCAGTATGTCAAAAGCAAGGACATCCAGGCTGTTAACCAAAATTTGTAATTGCAGTTGCAGCCAGGTGCTGACATTGCATGCCATGGTTGTCTCCGATATTTATGTGTTCTTACACGGTCACCTTGCTTCTTGAAGAGGTTGAATCTTTTAGAGAACACCACAACAATTTGCACAATACCAGCAATGACTGTAAATGCAGAGAATTACACAGGTTGAAATGTTCACAGAGGGTGCTAACTCAGATGGCTTTGTGGTTCCTTCTGACATAAGAATATTAATCTAAAATATGATCAGTAAAGGAACTTTGGATATTGCTAAAAAACTTAAAACACTGATAATCTAGAAGCAAGTATAACAGCACTACTTTTCCTTAGAAGAAGTACCTTGGATTCAACAAATAGTCTTCTAACAGCTAGATAAGAGTCTTGCCCTTGTCAGGGAAGTTTTGTAGTTAGTTCCTAAAAAAGTTACATATATACATAGGTATACATCTATGTGACTGAAGAACTTAGAAGACTAAAATCCATTCTGACAAGTTATTCACAAGGGATTGTTCCAGGGGCTCTATTCCTTGCCCTTAACACCCCCAAAGCTTGTCATAATAATGAGAAAAAACTGTTTTCAAATAAATAGTCCAAGATAATGTTGCCAGTGTCCTGCTTGTGTATAGCTATAATATGTGTATCTTGTGCTATTTCAAATACTCTCTTGTACATCTTAACAGAAACAAGCACTGGGCCTCTGCAGGAAGTGAGAGAAAAACAATCAGTCATATATTTAAGGAAATGTGCTGCTGTAGGGTGGTGCCACAGTTGGTAAAAGCATGTTCTTCTTTAATTTTTTTTATTTGTTAAATATTTATGAAGAGCGTCTGCTTGGTGTGGAGAAACAGCTATCCACCTCTCCAACATCCGAGACCTTCTTGCAGGATGATTTAGAAAAGGGATCCCAATGGCACAGTTATTCCAATACAATGAAAAACAAATATCCATAAAAAAAGATAATTAGATTAGTACAACAGAGTGGTGAAGAAATAAGAAAGTAAAGAAATAGAGTTTGAAATGACACCCCAAGCTATGCAGTTTCAAAATCATATGATCAATAACATACTGAATGGTTTTACTGTTAAGGAAACACAACCATTCCCCCATCCACCCATGACACACAGCTCTAGTTCTGGAATACACAAAATTTTTTAACTTTGTAAATAAATGCAGTTTTCCTATTAAAATAGTAAAACATTATCATCACTTAATGCAATTAACACATCTTTAGTGGATGAAATCTGCACCATCACTACTTGATTGCCAAAAGGTGGTTTGAGACACATTCCAAGCATATTCCCTGTAAGAAGAAAGCATGCTAAAATACTTTGCGGTTTGTAGAGTAGGAGATGTCAATCAAGTTTGACTTACTTAAAGCTCTTTGAAGAACTGGGGCATGAATCTGGAAGTGGTAAGTGAAAGTTTTTCTGTCTGGTAACAAAGCATTGCTGTAGATGTGATTGTTTGACTGCTTTTCCACACAGTGCCTAGCCCTGCAGCCATGCCCTGGATATAACTCCTGCTGACATCTGATGGTGATTATGCAAAGACAAATATGGAAGATGCNTTGATCCTTACTGGCAGCTAATACCTTTTCCTGAAAACTTTTCTAAAGCCATACAAGAAAAAATTTCAAAGTCCAAAATATTTTTATGAATTTGGCAAAATTGATAAGGGAATTGCAGTTATAAGCATATATGTACATTTTAATGAAACTCCTGCACTATTACAAGATTTGTATTATTTGCACAGCCTACATCAAAGTTACAAAATATAAATAAATATAATTAAAGATGTATTTTTAAAAATGTTCACATTTATGTGGATGTAAGAATTATTCCCACATAGAAACAAGAACTGATGCTATGTGTGGGCTTCAGATAAATCGACAATGACCCTCAAGAGTACCACAACAGTGAAACAGGAACATACCAACTGCCCTGAGTAGATCAGAACCGTAGCTCTTCTCATCAATACACTGTTGCTTATAACAGTCAGACTGACTTGCTTCAGAGGAAAGTACAAGAAACCTTATAGTAGGTTAAAATAGGATAATCTTCTCCCTTTAACTTATCTCTGACACTTCAGAAAGAGATGCATGAAAATTGCTAATGGATGACTTGAAAATCGTTGTAAAGATCCTTTCTCATGGACAGAATGATTTCCAAGAAGTTGGCTGGATTATGCATACCTCGGTTTCGGCATCTTTTATGGTATAAGATTTGCAGCTTGTCTAAGTAAATATGGAAAAGATCCTGCTTCCTCTATGCAACATACACCATTCCAACAATTAAAAAGCTTATGACAATACCTAAAACCCATTCTCTTTAACCAGATCCTAAAGCACTGTCATATTCACATCTCATCCTTCCCAGTTTTTCTTATCCAATTTGGCATCTCTAAACCCTTGAGTGTGTTGAGATATATATCATACAACACACAAGTCAAGGCAACACAACTATGTAGCAAATCCCTTCACTCCAAACAAACAGGAGAAAATTCAGTCCTTTCTTGACGGTGCTAGACAGGGTTTGTTTACCCCACCACAGTTAACTTCCATGGTCATAGTATAATGACTACAAAACATACGTACCCAACAATCCTCAGAGGAAACCAGAAATCATCAGTAACTGATGCATAGCTGAAAAAGAGCTGAATTTGTCCCCATAGGCACTATTTGTGCATTCACGCACTTAATATTTCACATCGAATCTGACTGTTTGAGTAAATAAAGTGACATTTTGATTATGGAACATATTAGAGACTGACAGTAGTTTTATTGATCTATCAAAACATTTGAAGGATTGATTACTACAGTTTCAAAGTCATTCGTTTCCACAGAGGTGCAAGCTGCCGTCCACAGCAAGTAGGCAAGCACAAAGCTTGAATAATAATCTTGGTTAGAAATATAGTTCTAATACTGATGAGTGAAGACAACCTTATCATTTAAGGAGCAATTCCACAATGTTTGCTTAGTGCAGTGATACAGATTTCTTTTTATAGTGCCCAATGAACCCTAGAAAAGTCTTCCTTCATACTCTGCCTCTGGTAATCTCAAGGGAAAAAACAATGTGATTACTCCAAAAATCCCTTAGAATGCAATAATATATGTCCAGTAATGAAACTAAAACAATCTCATTACAGTCAGCTGCATAAAAATTATTATGAGATTTAGATAAGTCACTTTATGTTGGCTTCACCAATAATCCTCTCTCTCACTCCTGAGCACAGCACTCCCCTACCCCTTAACCACTAGTCCAACAAATGAGCCTTCCAGATTTCACATTAAAATGACAGCTATTTGCCTTCCAAATTGTGCCCCGATCCATGCCTCATAATTTAAAGCCTCCTAAGGTTCCCTAAAGATCCAAGAAGAGTGGGAGGCAGAAACAACAGGCACATCTTCAGCAGTGTGATTTTATCACCTTTGATACCTTCAAATTGTAGTCTAACCATCACCAGGCCCCTTAGCATAATTACCTGCAGAGTCGAGGGTAGGGAGAGAGTACAGAACAGAGTGTAACAAAGAGCAAAATGCTTTGAGAGGTGTCACGGCCTTTGTGTAGCAGAGAGATAAATTTTTATAAGAACTGAAAGGGGAGGTTAAACATAACGAAAGGCTCAAGACAGGAACCTCTTATGAGATATATTAAGTAGCACCTCAGGATAGAAAAAGAGCATGAGGCATGACCAGAATGAAACAGACCCAGAAATACCATGCTGGTGTCACATGCTCCTACAAATATCTGCATGACAGAAGAGGATTTTGTGTTTTACTGCAAGTTTTTGTTAACATATGTTTTTACATAGCTTTCTGAAGAAAATGGTGAAGGAGCTCCCCTCTTGTAAAAAAATAACATAAAATNGAAGTGTTGGAATAACATAATTGTAGTGAGGACCATGCTGTACAACAGGAAAACTAATCAAGTAGTAGGAAATCGTAAAAGAGATAAACTAATACCTTTTCCTACAGTGAGCTTCACTCTTCCTACAGAACAAGGAAGGAGAAAGGTCTCTGCAAGGGGGATCTCCACACTGCAGTCCCTACCTGGACCCCCTATTTCTGTCATCTAGGGATGCTTTCTGTCATACCTTTCAGAGAATCAAAAATAAACCTTAAAGTTGACCTAGATCCAGTTTATGATAAGGGTCCTATTTTGCCTTCTTTTTGCTTGCATTTATGGCAACACACAAAGCATTTCACATAGGCTTCGTTCCAAAGTCTAAGCCCAACCTTTTTGTCGGGGGACTGAGAGCTTTTGGCTGGTTTTAGTTTTGAAACAAAAGAAAAGGGAAAAACTCTGAATATAACACTTCTGAAAGAAGAAAAAAAATAATAAAATGGGGGGGGGGATTTCTGTCAACAATCAAAAGTAAAAGTTTATAGGCAGTTGAAGACACTCCACTGTATTCCACAGGGGAATAATGACTTCAAACATGAAGATAAGATTATCGGTAAGTTACCACAAGCAGACTTGTTCGCCATAAGTCCCTAGAGCAGAGAAAATAAGCTCATTAGTGATGTTGCAACAGCTCTGTGGCTCTTTCTGATCCAGGAGTAGTCAAGGTAGAAACACCCCCTAAATATCCCACCACAATTATTTCTAGGGAGAGGAGCTGTTACCATAAGCAGAGTCATAGTCACTGGGGCTCTCTGTGAACAAAATTTATTCATCAGTCCAGGACTCTAACTCAGTCAACATAATTTACTCCAACAGACTACATGAATTTTTTTTTTTTTTTTTTTGAGAAAAACAGGAAAATGTACTAGCTTTATCCAGTGTTGGTGGAAAAAAAAGACCATAAGAAGGAAGGAACAAATGGTGTTCCAAGTGCAAAGAGGTGAAGAAGCAGCCCAGCTAGAGTTTCCTAATTAGGTTCATTTCTTTTTCTCCAGCTTCCTACAGTTAGCTACCTAGGTCTTTTAATTTTTAATTGAACAATTTCAAAAAGCATAAGACAAAAATATAGCCCTAGATGCCAAACCTCTTCCTCAGCTGAGGCATCAAATTGCCAAAAACAATCAAGAGTTTGGCGGCTTTTAGGCCTTTATTCAGCACATGATGTTTGAAGAGAAAAATTTATACTTTAATGAAAAGTTTTAAACATGCACCCAAAATTCATTATCAATATTTGAGCTGCATAGTGCCAGATGTTTCCAACACTTAGGAAAGGTAAAGAAGGAAGCAGAATGGCACATAAAACAACTGAATGGAACATGTAAATTAGCTTCAGTGTACCAAATGCATTAGCGTATAGAATGCATGTGTTTCGCCAGCAGTTCATTGGGCTAATTTACTCATAGACTGCTGTATCATGCTCGCATGCTTGCAGAGAAACAAGTGACAGGAAGAAAGCTTTTTAATGAGAAGTGCCTTGTGTGACATCCAGTGCAGGGTGACCACATAAGTCTACTAAACCTTTGGACCACAGTGGCAGAGAAGAACTGCACACACGTGTCCAGAGAAGGGCAACGAAACTGGTGAGGGGTATGGAACACAAGCCTTATGAGGAGCGGCTGAGGGAGCTGGGGTTGTTTAGTCTGGAGAAGAGGAGGCTCAGGGGAGATCTCATTGCACTCTACAACTTCCTGAAGGGAGGTTGGGATGAGGAGGGGGTCGGCCTCTTCTTCCAGATAACTAATGATAGGACTCGAGGTAACGGCCGCAAGTTGCACACAGGGAAATTTAGACTAGACATCAGGAAAAACTTTTTCTCTCAGAGAGTGGTCAAGCACTGGAACGGCCTGACCAGGGAGGTGGTGGAGTCACCGACCCTTGCGGTTTTTAAGAGGTGCCTGGACAAGGTGCTACAAGATATGGTTTAGTAGCTTAGTGGGTAGTAATGGTGATAGGATGACGGTTGGACTAGATGATCTTGAAGGTCCTTTCCAACCTTGTGATTCTGTGAATCTCACATAGGGTAGCCTCTTATAATCTACTGTAGATCTGCTTACTGCAAAAAAGAGACACAACCTCTGACATAGGTTCCAAGCAATGTATTGACCACTGTTTTCATGTCCTAATAACCTGTAAGTTAGGATGTAAGCACTTATTCTATGCTATAGAGATGAAGAAAGTAAGTGAAGGTATTAGCTGTTACATTCAGTAAAGATAAATGGTTAGTCTGTTGTTTTGACTGAAGATATTTTCAAAGGAGAGTCATGAATGTGGTACCGTACATACCTGAACAGGCCATTTTAGAGCTTATGATAAAATGATAAAACAGCATTTCTAAAATCACAACCTCAGCAACTTTTATTTTCCAATGGTCAATGGGAAATTCACAGAAGATAGAAGACATTGTACAAAAGTCCTTACATCCTTTTATCAACTAAAGATTAGTATCATAATGCAGAGAGTTTAGCCACAGTCTTTTGACTCAGAATACATTTAAATTGTACTAATCTGTACTACATTTCGTTTCCAGCAGTTACAGCAGAAGCCTCCTACCTCCCCTCCAAAAAAAAATCTTCCAGCAGAATAAATAAATAATTTAATAAGAATCTAGCTCCCAGTGTTTTCCAACAATACATTAGACATAAGTTTCTCATGGCTTTAAAGTTCTGGGTTTACTAGCTGTATCTGGATCATCTGATTTTCTCACATTTTAGTGAGCTGAAGTGTGAGGAAACAAAGGAGCAATGAACTTTTTATATTATGTTTGAAAACACAAGAGGAAAAGCCTGAGCTACATGAAAAGAAACTACAAGAATGGGGAAAACTTTCCCCAAAATAGAAAGCACCAAAACCAGTAAATCCCAACAACGAGCAACTCAAATAGTTGGCCATGGCAGGAATACAAAGTATGCAAGAAATGTATGCGAGGGAGAAAGATTCTGACCGCTTATGAGACCATCAGGTGCAACAAAACCATATCAAATACTGAAGACCTGATGCCACAGAACATGCTTGGCTTGCCCAGTATTTTTTTTTATGTAAACCATATATGACCTTACACAAGGCTACTTCCCAGAACAAACCTACATGCACAGACTTACTGCATGGAAGGCTTTAATAAGACTGGAAAGTCATACCAAGATCCACATTTAACAGTCACTCACCTCACTTTCTCTCTTTTCACTTTTCTGTCCCCAAAAGGACTGATTCCAAATCCATGAACAATTTTACACGTTTGCTTTTGAAAACCCAGCAACAAACGTGTCACAAAAAGATTTGTTGTTTTACCTATCTTGAAAAACCTTATCGAAGTGAATGTTCAATTAAATCTTAGGAAAATAAATATTCGTTATCCATCCAGAGACATTTTTAAAGTCTTACAACCATCTTCTGTGTCACAGGTAGAAATGGTACTTTATGATATAAAACCTTTTTTTATTATTTTATTTATTTATTTATTTTAAATCAGTCCCTTGGCTAAGACTATTATTTCCATTTATCATCCTGATAAACTTTGAGCCATTGGTTTTGAAGCCGAATTTTTATCTTTTCCTGGTATGGAATAAATCACAGAATCACGGAATATACCAAGTCAGAAGGGACCCACAAGGATCATTGAGTCCAACTCATGGTTCCATGCAGGAAAAGTCAAGTGATAGTGAAACCCAGTTCATTCATTCACTAGTAGACATTTCCAATATTATTTCTTATTTACATGTATATTCCTTTTTTTTTCCTGTAAAAGTCTAAATAGCTGTGTCATCCACTAATGAATGCAAGTCCTCCTTCCATACGTGATCCACAGCTGGTACGAATCTGTTAAAGCATCAGTTAGAAAGATCACACGTGTATCTTTATGCAGTAATTCATGCTTTCAGAGGCATGGCAGCTGGATTCATGGTAAGGGAGCCTGAAATGACCACCAAGAGAGCACAAAATAAGCATAATCAAAGATGACCATCCACATCGCAGAAGCAATGTTATCATTCTAGTCATGAGACTGAACCTTCAGATTAAAAATCCACTGCAAGGTTCTATTACTGTGTAAGTCTCAGTATTTTTGAATGCATGCTTCACCAAGCCCTTTGACACAGCATACAGCACAGTCCTCTATGACACAGAGTTGGTTTATCAATTGCAGCCACCAGGATAAGGACTCCAAATGGGAAAAACGTACATGGTCCAAGTATTGTCTTTACCAGCCAAAAAAACAGCCCTCTAAGAGCCATGAAAAAAAAACATAACTAGGTCAGGACAGCTTAAAGATGGGCTAATTTGCACTGAATTTGGAAAGGGCTGCAAGGCTTAAAGCATCCAAAAGGTGGTTTTTGCCTGCTTCCCATTGCTGCAATGAACAGACTTCGTCCAAAAAGGGAGATGGACCTTTCATCTCCAGAGATCCATTTCTTATCCATAAGCCAGCCAAGCCTTAGCATCCTCAAGCTACTCCAAAGGCATTTATTCTGATTTTTGCAACTTTGTGTTCCCCAAGTCAGAGCCAAAAGGGAACCAAAGATTCAAAGCAAGGTTCAAGCACTCAGAACTAAGAACTAAGCAGTGAGCCACTCTCTGGACTGGGCTTCAATAATACCCCCAGGCTGGCCATTAAATTAAGGAAACTCCTTATTCTGGCACTTCATGCCAAAAAGAGGAAGGCAGCTGACAAGATAGCATCCAAGGCATCTGTGAGAACTGGAGCACACAGTTTTAAGTGGGCAGGTGGGGGAGGCTGTAAGAGGAGAAAAGAGGACCATTAACATTTGCTAATCTAATTGAAATCCAAAAATGAGAACTATTTTTTCCTTCTGTAGGACTTAAAAAAACTGCTCTAAACAATAATAAAAATCTCCTAAATATAAGGTTTCTAAATGAGCTACATAATGTTCCATGCCATAATCACCACTGCAACAAGAAAATTGCTCAAATCGTTTCTGAGCCAGATTTGTCAGTCATGCTGCTCTGTGCTCTGAGTAACAATGTTCTGTGCAATTAATATCAAACCTTCCAAGGCAGCTCAGATTTCTTATGTTCTGTGTGTTTCTGTCATTGCAGAAACTGCAAAGCCATGCTAGGCTGTAATACAGAGCACTGAAGGGAAGAAGAGAGAAAGAAATGGGGATGGGGGAATAGAAAAAAGGAAAAAAGTTTTGCAGCCAAACAGAGGCCAGGAATAGTAAGATAATTAGGGTGTGTTTTTTCACAAGATTGCAGCAGCTTGAATTGTTCCCCCCACTTTATATTTAATTACAGTTTTTATTGCACTCGTAAGAAATTCAGCTGCTGAAATAATCCAAGGAGCCAAGAACAATTCATTTCTCCCCCTTTTCCAGAAACTTTCAGCTCAGCCATTATACTCTCTCTCTTTGTGACAAAAAGATGGAACAAAGCACTATTGCGAACTTGTTTATGTTAGGATCTTCAATGCCATCATTACTCTCAATCTGCATGAAAATCCTAGGATAAGAAATGGATGAGGGAGACACAGGGGCATAAAAAGGACAGAATTGTTTCTGTTTGCATCTTGCTGTGCCTCTGCATTGCAAAATTACCACTTCCATCAATAAAACACACATCAGGCAATAATGAATGTATAGAGACCTCGCAGAGGGAAAAATCACAACTCCAATACATATGAAACATCAGCCTCCTACATATGTTTAAAATTATACACCGTATGCTGAGATTTCTGAAGAGACATTCACTCAGTAGAAGTGTAGGGATGGGAGAGGAGGGAGTACGTACAATGTCATTCTTAAAGAGCTTTCCAATCTGCTAAATACTGATTACCATGAAACCCTAAAGCATAATACTGAGCACAATGTAAACTGCAGGTCCTGTGACCAGACCAAAAATTAAGCCTACATACTGACAAGCAGTATATGGGAACAAACAGGAGGTCATTGAACAGGCTGCACACAATATTTTCAGGCTTTGATCTATAACCCTGGCCCACATGAATAGTCATATTGAGATCAACAATATTTTTATCAATAAAATTTATATCAATAAGAGTGAGTGCATTAGGTCAGTAAAGCATTTTTTCATGGCAGGAACCCTGATTACAAAAACAGTCATTTGCCTTCAGACTGTGCAAATGAGACTTTTCTTTCAGAAATTCTGGGGATATGGTTGGCTGAGGGAAAAATGAACTCTCTTTTATATTGAAAGTTAAAGTTCAGCCTGAAGGAAAGAAAGACACTCTAATGCACTATTACCTGCAGAGAATTTCATTTCTCTTCATTGACTCGAGTCTTGTCTGCAGCTGCCATCTTCACAATGTTCCATCCTAGCCTCAGCTATCCCCCCCAAAATGAGTAATGGAGCTATTTTTCTATAAAAAATTGTAAATGAAACACTCATAGCAGCTGGAGAACGAGGCTGGAATTTCACCTACAATACTTTCATATGTCACTGTTTTATCTGAAAGGACAACTATTGCATTTTAGCCTGATTTGGCAACAAGCTTTCAGCAAAATTAAGCTCAAGAGAAATGCTCCAAACGCCACACACTTAAAAATAAAACAAACAAACAAGCCAACAACAACAAAAAAGCATCAATGAACCCAAACAAACAAGACAAACCAAACTTTTCCTCTGTGCCTGAGGAAACTGGCGCACTGCAAAAAGTGCTAAGTGAAACAAAAAAAAAAAAGGAATTTGAGTGAAAATCAGTTTTCACTACTGTGTGTGCAGAACAGAACACTAACTACAGAAAGGGAAAGCATGCTCTTCCCACAAAATCAGTCATTCAAGGGAGGAACTGGTCCAAGTTTTCTAGCAAAGAACACCCTTAGCACAGTCTAGGCAGCAAGGGAGGCAAAAAAAAAAAAAAAAAAAGTCTTGTGATGACTTTACATGTCTTTCACCATCAAAAATGGGTACACTCAAAGAGAAAGTAATTTTAAGTATGAAAATAAAAGCTCACTTTGATCAAACAAACAGACCTTCACAAAAAGTGTTCCACAGAAATCAGTTTTGATTGTCCCCTTGACCATGAATAAAAGCCTTCTGGTGAGACACAAGGTTAGCCACATATGCAGGACTGGACTTTTTACCTTTGAAAGGACTGGGAAACTAATGAGTGAATTTTCCAAAGGCTCAGATGATAAAGAAAGGGGCATGAGATCTGCTGATCTTGGTGTTCTTATTCTTCAGAGAATTGTTAGATCACTGTTAATAATGGGCAAGTTTATCTTAAGACACTCCATCTCAAAGAGTGTTCTGCAGGGAAAAAAAAAAAAAAAAAAAAAAAAAAAAAAAAAAAAAAAAAAAAAAAAAAAAAAAAAAAAAAAAAAAGGAAGGAAAAACTTCTTCCTGCCCTTACCTAATGGCACCAGCTTATCTAGTCCTTGGCATCCGTTTCACTCCACTTCTCTGTTTCTCCTTAGCATCTGCAGGCACACCTTGCAATAATGGAGTTTAACAAAGAAGCAGTCTCATCCCTAATCCTACCTGGCTGTGATATGGCTTGTAGAAGATCGGATTTATAATAGCATTTTATTTTAAGGCCCTTATCTATTAGACACTGTCAAAGCCAACTGGGGGAAAATATTAAAGAGGAAGAAAACTCAAGTGGTGCTGAGAAAAGAGTTCTGGATCTGAAGAAAAAAAGCATAACTAATGGGTACAAAAATTGAAGCCTTCACAGCAAGCCTAGTTCACCCATTCAGAGATTTGCATCGTCTGTGTTGCACAGTCTGGTGACAGAATCAGAGCGGTCCTCTGGGCATAAAATCTTCCATCACTCCTCTGATAATGCCTCTGATCTTCCTATTTATCATTTCAGATTTTATCTCCTCTCAGAACATTTGATTAATCTTAGATTTCTGGAGGAAACGTAGCAGGAGGTGGGATATAGCCTCAGTCTGAGTGATGCAATGGCACTTCCATTCAGCTGTATAACAAAACACAGCAGTATCACTGCCACAGACAGCTCCACAGGGATGGGGGCAAGCAAGCATCTCCCTCCATGCCCCAGGAAAGCTGTATATCTGGGGGGTTATGTGAAACAGTCAGAAATCCAACCCAAAGAACTCTCATCGATGAAAAGCAGAATACCAGAGCTCACTTGCTACCGCATTATATTTACTCTTGCTTGTCAAGATACTTTGTATGATATACCATTTTCAGCTCACACTGTTACACCTCTGAACTCAAAGTCCAGTTAAGTCTTGGTCACAAACACGAGTACACAGGTCTCCTGTACATGTTAACTACCAAGAACTAGCCATCGCCATTTATCTCCAGTTCTTTAACATTTGTAATAGCTGTGTGTTAAAATAATGCATCTCGCAAAACACACTTCTCATAAAAGATTAGGTGACAATTTCTCCACCTCATGGTGGAGAAGTTTGGCGTTTCATGCCAAATTCTTTTTTACTTTTTTATTCAATCTTTGCATTTGACTTACAGATAGAAATTTCTCTTGGTAACTTGCCATTCAATTTCATTTTCCCAGACGCTACTAGAAGCTTTTAAGCTTGAACTCTTGCTCACGTACTTAAACTTTCTGCAGTGCCATAATATCCAAACTTTTCTCAGATGAAATATCATCATTACCACTATGTCCCATAAGAAATTTTTAAATCAATAATTAAGATGATGAGAAAAGCCAAGTTTCCTAGTATTCATTAACCTTGAACAGATCTAAATTCCTTTAATTGTTTTAAATTGGGAGGAAGATGGAATATGAACCCTATAAATATCTGGGAAGATTTTTCAACAGGATTTCATTTATACTCACACAGAGCTACTGATTAATTTTTCAGCAGGGACACACAGTAGTTTCAGAAGGCCCAAGGAAAAATTAATTCTGACAATTTCTGGGCTGTATTATAATGTAAGAAGTCACAGCTCTTCCCTTCCTTTAGCTTCTCAAAACAGGTCTGGAGCAAAACACCCTCCTTGCTCTGCTGTGGAGGTCCTACCCTTTACTTATCAGAATTAGCTCTTGTATACATCTAAGCTCTGGGGAAAACAGCCACAAAGATAAATTTACTGTTAAATTGGCTGAATACTACATGGATATAAACCAAGGGTTCATACCTTTGTTTTTGTTTTGTTTTGTTTTATATACCTTTTTTTTTTTTCTCCCTGATACCCACCTCTAACAGGCCACTGATGATGGGAGCAGAGATCACAGTAAAAGCTAACAAACCTCTTCACAGCCACCCTTCCTTTCCAGTAAGTCAATAGCAAGAGCCGTCTCTGCTTTCGTGCCACAGTGATGCTTGACTAGACACTGTAGTGAGTGGGACAAAGGAGCTGCAGTGAGATTCAGTCAGTCTTGTCCTCTCCACATTTCCTGTTGCAGAGATGATTAGCTTTTCTCACCCGCCAAAGCAATATTCCAGAAGGGCATGATAAAAAGTTATGGCAACAAAAACCAGCAAAAGTCTCTATGTGGGCGTCTGCAGTAAGGATGGCATGAAGCTGTTGGAATGCGGAGCACAAATTCATTTCCTAGAAATTCATTTGCATTCAGTCCTTCCAGGATGAAGAGAAGAATGGGGGAGCATGTCCTGGTGAATGGGTGGTAACAGCCACTGTTCCTACTGGTGTTTCTAACCAAGTCTCATATGAGCCCCCAAAGTCTGCCCTAAAGAAGGAAGTGTAAATCTGGGATGAAATTGGTGTCTGAATTTCCCACCTAAGTATGAA
>VXAL01005854.1:154660-177773 GCA_013399475.1 Chauna torquata
TATATATATATTAGAGTTGATACAATCAATATTTGAGTCGATGAGAAAAGTGGGGCACTTTGCTCTTGTAACACACTGAAAAAAAGAGAAGGATTGGCTTTGGGATTAATAGTCCATCATGCAAACCAGGAAACCTTGTATACAACATATTATTGTTTGGTGGTTTTATGATGCTTTTTGCATATAAATTAGTAACATCAGGGAAGATGAGAAGTTGTCACTAAGTTTCCTTTTAGCTGGGAGCAATAAACAAGAGGCACTGAGTAGAAGTAGCACTTTCTTCTCCTTAGAAAGAGGTTGTTAGCTTGCACCAGATGCCCTTGGCCATTTGGGGTATGCAGTTTAATAACAGAGAGGCCATGTACCCACTTTGTTGCTTATGATTGTAAAAACGCTTGCTCTGATTTAGCCAAAGAGAATGTCTACGTTAGAAAGCTGGAAATAAATTGTTTGGCCTCTTGTGGCATGAAACATAGATGAAGAGGGAGGTAAAAACAACAACAACAACAACAACAAAAAAACTGATATAGTCAAAGACAAAAAATACCAACACCAAAAAAAAAATTAATTTTCTCACAAATGCACAACCATGCCTGAAGTACAGCCAAGGCAGGTTTTGTAGGGGAGTCATTTTTGTATGTTACATTAGTTTTTCAATGTATTTAAATTAAAAAAAAAATTAAAAAGATATTTTTAACCATCAGTCTTTTGTTACTTAGCCACCCATATTATTCACTACTGGGCATTTTGCAAGTACTAAAGGCATTGTAAAAGATGATCCTCATTCAGACACTAGACTTCCACTCCTGAGAGCCAAGGGAACTGAGGTTGTTTCACTAGCCATTCATTTTCAAAACAACAAGCTGCCTGTCTTCTCTCCTCCTTCAACATCCTGGCAGGATAATGGGCAATAGAAGGTCACAAGCACTCCCACTTTGACCATCCTTTCCTCAGCGTCACCAGTTTCTTCTTTCCAGATTACAGTGGAAAGGACATTAGAAGACTGTGAGCTGTAATTATTCCATCTAGAATACAGCAAGAGCTACTTTTTAGTCATTTTCTGAGCAAGACAACACTGAAAAGAACAGCAAAGAGTCTTGAAGCAGTTCCTGCAGACTCCGTGTGTTTCAAACAACTAGCAAAGAAGTTTACTTCTATAAAATCCTACTGTACTGGAACAGGTTTTTTTAGCACTGAAGAACAACTTTTAAACACCTGAGCTTCAAACCTGGGACAATTTGAACAATTTAAATGAAAATTAGGGATGTGAATAAATGACCAGCACAGGACAAAACTTCTTTGCTCATCAAAACTCTGCCAGCCACACATCTATTCTTGTCAGCCTGCTGTGGGGGCAAAGCTTTTTCTTGCTAATCTTGCAGCATCAGATCAGCTAATAGGAAGGTTAGATGTAGTCTGTCCTTTGAACCAACAGCATTGCTGTGCAAATTTCCATTGGTTACACCTGAAGAAATGCAGCTAAGTCTATGGGGTTTTACAGTTGCCACGAAGAGCAAAATACAGTTAGAGTAAGGTTGTGTTAATCTTGATTAAAACAACGCAGCCCCATATGCAGAGCAAGGACTGAATTTAGAAGGCTGGTGGATAGAAAATCTCAATGCACCAAGTTTTTATCCAGTTTAGACTGTGGCCACAAGTTTCACAAGCATAAGAACAGTTAAGGACAGAGCATGCTATCAGGAAACCTGGTTTTCTTCACATAGTCCAGGTGGATAGTCTTAAGGTTTAAAAAATATATACATTCTTGGCTAAATTGCTTCTTAATTTCTTATCTCAAGTTGTACTGGTGATTATCAAAGTTGGAAGAAACAGAAATGGAAAAGCTCAAAGGATTAGTATCAGAAAAAAACAGCTACTCTACTTCAGACTTGAAATCTAGCCTGAATCAGTACTAAAGAATAGCACAGAGCTTCAGACAGAGTTCAAGTAGCACAGGCTCAGGAGCAGAGTGGGACCTGCTTCTCTGCTCCACCTCTCATCAGAGAATTCACAGCCATGATCTGACTCATGGACAAAGAGAAAGCTCCAAGTAGTCAAAGTTTTTTGTTTGCTTGGTTTTTTATTTTTTTTTATTTTTTATTTTTTCCTCTGAATGCTGCTGCCTCAAGGACCATAGGTGGGCATTTATAGCTGTGCCCTCCCAGCTGTGTAATGCTGACCATACACGTACTAAAGCACCACATGCAGCAAGAGTTTGCATCTAATCCAGGTATGCAAACTTTTGGGGTTTA
This sequence comes from Chauna torquata, assembly GCA_013399475.1. Taxonomy (NCBI): domain Eukaryota; kingdom Metazoa; phylum Chordata; class Aves; order Anseriformes; family Anhimidae; genus Chauna; species Chauna torquata. The sequence continues at coordinate 156,913 of VXAL01005854.1, forward strand.
CTCTCTGCAGTCCATGGGTCAACCCCAAAAATAAGAGCTGAAAGAAAGGGGATATTGACAACTATATCTGCCAGATTAGACAAAGCAGCTGAGAGTAGCTGGAGAATATTTCCAGAAGGGATCCAATCTCCCCAAAGCGTTTCTAAAACAGTCTCTCTAGAAGCTCTTGAATGGCTGCATTTTCCCTCCTATCTCCCATCCTAGGCTTGTTCTCTAGCTGCGAGGAGAGCATGAGGGAAGGTCTGAAGGGTTTCCACCAGTATGAAGATCACATTGGAGAAAGTAACAAAGTGCATAGAAGTTTCATTTTGCTAATGCTGTTAAAGATCTGTGCTTCCAGGCAGGTTGTAGGTGCCAAGCAAAGGCAGATTTAGAAGCAGAACTTGTAATATCTTAATGCACCGTATCTTCCAAGAGTGGAAGCCTTCCCTCCAGACGACTGCATTACCACTCCAGTGTCACATGCCTCCTTTCTGCTTGATCAAGCCCAGTGACATTTACGGGACCAAAAATAAATACCTCAACAGCTCAGGGAGAGATGCTTCCTTTATGTTAGTAGAGGCCAATACTGTGGGAACTGATGTCTGAAAAAAATAACGGTATCAAAATACTAAGTACTAAGGGTAAGTAGTAGTCTTGCAGGTGAAAACACATCCTGCCCTGGAGGCAGGAGCAACAGGGGAATAACTCAAACAATTACAATAAAGATTAAGATAGCAGAATAAAATGCAGATAACCAAATGGAAAAACAGAATAAGATGCACAACAGCTGTGAGCTATCCCTTCAACCACTCTCGCTCTCTTCATCTACTCTGCACATTTCTGGCAAAGCAAAAACTGGTCTCCTGAAAGCAAAAAGCTGCACTGATAAGAATTGATTTCTGTGAGCTGCCCTGTTAAGGGTAAAATATAAAAAAAAAAAAAAAAGGACACTTATTTATATCTGCCACCTTCCAGAAGTCCCTGCTATAATAAACCAATAGTCACCTGTTAGAAATGACAGTTGATCAGGACAAAGTTACTACCTGACCAAACACTCTTACGAAAGTGTCTTTCACTTCACAGACAGCAGACTTTTTAGGATTTTAGACAGTGCTCCATATACCAACCCTGCCTGCTTGTGCCTCTCTGAGGCTGTTAGTTTAACTATTAGAAAATGTAACCCTACACACATGCACACAAAATAATACAGATACAGCCTATTTGGAAGCTTCCTACTACACACAGAATAACAAGTAGAATGGTAGGTCCATATCTGTATGCCCGGAATATCTGCGTGTCTGTTTAAAGCTTGTCCATTTTTCCATGTGCAATTTGGAAAAGATCTGCAGGCCCTTGCTCAGATGCAGGGGTTTCAGTCTTGGCAGGTATCTCAGAGCGCTCTCTCTGCTCTAGCTCATTGCCTCTGTGCTGGCAATGTGCAGTCACTCTGTGTGGCTGTTTTTTCCCCACAGTTTGTCAGTACATGCGCTCTGGGCTTCCCGCTGCCATCTGGCAATCAGTATGAGATCACAGCTCCGGATCCCAAGAGAAAGGCACCACAAGACAAGGTCACTGATAAAACAATATCAGAATACATAAACCTTTGTGTAGCTGCACCACACACTGTTTGGCATTCCTGTGACCCATTTTTTACCTTTCTGTAGCAATTCAATCAGCGATTTTGCTACAGTAGATAAGCATGAAATGAATTTTTCACAGCTGTTTACCAATACCACAAAACCATATCGCTTAGAAATTCTTGTAGGTCCTAATGCTAGTCAGTCCATTTGTGTTTTATCTTTGGCAGGCGATTTCATCTAGCATCAAGACTGAGTTGCATAGCGTTGCATAATCGGAAATCATATTGCTGATGTCTCCTTATTGCTTATAGTCTAACAAGAGCATTTCTGCTCTGGTTTCTTCCAATATTTAGAAGACATTAGATTTCTCTTAGTATTTGCACTAACACATTTGTTATATTCACCACACATTTTGCACAGAATTACAAAATTGTTGAGTTTGGACAGGATCTCTGGGCACAGTTTTGTGTGGATAGACAGGGACAATCTATGAGTGACAATAAAAGTGGCAAACTAATCTGTAAATGAGATTGTGGTGTCCTCAGTTTGCACCAATCTGCCATAATCACCAAGAGTAAGGGACAGGTTAGTGTCAGGCTATCTGGATCTGACTAGGTCAAGAGGCAATTAAACCGCCAGAAGGCTGGCCAGAGCATTTTAAGTTACTGAGACAAAGGTGTTGTACGTTAATGGTTTTAGAAAAGTAACCTCTGATCTAGCTTCCCACATATTTCACCTCAAATTTTCTTTAATCAAAGCTAGAAGTGGGAAGGGAAAAAAAAAAAAAAAACCTCACAAATAAAGACCTTTCTCATTGGTTTCAGCCAGCTATTTTGTTGCTTTAAATGCGATCACTTTCTAATCAGCAGAAACCCAATATACTCATGTGATTGCTATGGAATGGCAGAGAGCAGTGATGTTTCTTTGCCATGTGCAACACATTCAGAATTATTCACAATATCCAAAGCTCTTGTCTAAGACAAATTTTTCTCTTCGTAATTTTCAATGAAGCTCTGTGCAGCTTATTCCATAAACAAAATTTTTCTGTTCACTTTTCATCTATTGTAATGGCAAATTCAGATGAGAAAGTCAAGCCTTTTTAAACACATCAAGCAATTTCTCTCCTAAATGTTGTGTAGTCATGGAAGCTATTACTGTACCATACGGCTGAAACACTTTTTTGGTTGAATAGATTTTTCTGATATTTAGGGATCATATTCAATTCCTAGTTCACTGAACCTCCAGGGATACCAGGCCCTTTATCACGGTAAACATCTGCAATTCAGCCACTCTTTAGAATATAGAACTTTCCTTGTACTCTTCATTAGCACTTGCTTATAAAAGACTTTATAAATATGTTGAGTCTCTCTACAATTTCATGAAGGCACATAGTCATTCTCAGAGCTGAGCGTAACGTTTTTTCTCGTCTTTATTTTTTAAAGAAACTGACTAAAAACAAACTCAGTAAGGATTGTATTACCAAATAGACACATCTGGCATAAAAACAGAAATGAAGTTGAAACCATAATATGTAAAGTCTAAGTAACCCTTTCGAACTGTGAAGACATTCAGAGTACTAACATGGTTTAGACATCTTCGCTAGAAAATTGAATCTGTCAGAACTTGAATGAAACCAACAAGCATCTGAGCATGCTTCTCTGAATTATCCTTAGTACTGAGACTGCTCTTTCTAGGTTCATTTAACTCACGTACTTCAACATTATTAGTGTAAATCATCATTCACAGAGGCGCATAGGATATCACTCGTGTGGTAGGAGTTACAGTTCAAAACACAAGTCTGAGAAAGGAAGAGGAAGAATGTTTTTGCCAGCTAATATTATCATACGTTTTCACCACTGCCACAAAGTTTGTCCAGTATATCATACAAGATGACAAAACCAGAAGAACTCGCTACAGCCAAGAGCTGGCAACAGGAATTTATGCAGAGACCCAACAGTAATTGGGTTCATTTCACTTTATATTTCCCTGGAAAAATAACCAAGATTTGCCATACATATATTTAAACATTTTTAACATATTTTACTGCAAAACAGAATATTTCTAAATATATTTCCCTCACTGCAGTATTCATTTTAGAGTAACTTTGACCTTAATCAAACATGGGGCTGGAGTTGAAGAAGAGGAGTAGTATTTCATACCACAAGATCAAGTGCATGAGCAATAGATTTTGGTGCTTAGCCACTACGGACAGACAGCAGGAATACCTTAATGTGGCTTTCACCATTGTGCTGATGCAGGTAGAATGATTCCTTTGGTGGGAAGGGCAGTTGTGAAAACTAAGTTGAAAGTGAGGTAAGTGAGAATAAATCCAAAAAGAAATATACTTGAAGACTGACAGTTTTCAGCCCTGTAGCCGTGTATCATTTTAGTCAGCAGCGTCATTCTCCCTGAGACTAAAAGGCAACATTTGTCACACATGTAAAGGCATTTAGATGTCTAAATTCATTTTCACACTCAGAGGGAGCTGGGAGCTCAGATAAGGTACTTTGTGAGGCCACTACAAGGCTCACAGTCTTCTCTTCATTGGGCATTAGAACTTGTCACAACAGTGCTGTACCTATGTTGCTGGTACTCAGATACTTTATCTAGGTAATAAACAGTTCTCAGCAGCTGCTTTCATGGGAAACATGCTTGCAGTTTAGATACTGCAAACTAGATGTACAGTGTAAAGAGCAGACCATGCTTAGCATTCTGACTTACTTTTTGTAAGTGTCATTCCATCATGGGCAATTTTTCCCTTACTATTACTCCAGAGATACTTTATGCTTGTCTTGAGGAATAGCTTGCTGAAATCAAAAGATTATGCAAGAGTCTTACTTTTTCATAGAATCTTCTATGTTGGTAAAGGACTTCAAGAACATCAAGTCCAACCATCAACCCAACCTACCAAGTCCCATCACTATACTATGTCCCTTACTGCCAAATCCACATCTCTCTTAAATACATCCAGGGATGAGGACTCCACCACTTCCCTGTGCAGCCCATTCTAATGCTTGACCACCCTCCCCGTGAAGATATTCTTCCTAATGTCCAATCTAAACCTCCCCTGGTGCAACTTAGGACCATTGCCTCATGTCTTATGAATTATCACCTGAGAAAAGAGACTGGCACCCTCCTTGCTGCAACCTGTTTTCAGGTAGTTCATTTTCTGGAGGAACATGTAAAGAATTCTTGCCTCTATAGTCACATAGGAAACTTTGAAAGCATTTGTTCAGCACTTTCTTCTGGGATTATGCTTTCGGAATATGCTTTCGTATAAACCATATACTGCATGCCCAGATACCTCACATATGGATTGTGTTCTGGTAACTTTGTATCATTATTTTTGTTTTATCAAATAAATAGGCAATGTTACTCAACCAGTAGAAAATACATCCTTGTATTCCCCAAAAAAGCACAGAACACACAGGTTTCCATTTCACATCAGAATATAATCAAGCAATTAAGACATTCAAAGAACAAGGCTACAGAAGAGTGGAATGGAAAGCTTTAATTCATTGGTCTTTTAAAAATTAAGAGAAATTAATATAAAATGCAAAATGGCAGATGCAGTACGCCAGATTCTGCTGAAGAAAGATGGAAGCTGGAGTTAGTCATGTTGTCAACATTGTTTAAAAAAAAATTACAAACAAGAGCTAACATCTGCAAAAGTGTTTGTTCCCTACAGTGAGAAATTATCTGCCAGTCTCCTTGTGATGTTTACTGCTGCGGTGCTGAATTGTTATCCTTCCATATTTTATTCAATCCTTTGGGGTAATTTTGTTGTTGTTGTTGTTTTTGTTTTAAATCAACGCATATGTATCCCTGAATAAATTTATCTGTAAAACAGAAGAGAGATTTTTGTATTTGTTATCATCTTCTCTGAACACAGAAACTCACCTGTTAACTTCATACTTGCAAGTTTATATGACAGGCCAAGAGCCATTCACCATGGATTCTACTGCCAATTAAAATTGCAGTCCTGGTAGCTACAAAACTACAGACGTAAGCATTAATTTGGTCTGCTTACTTATATGAAACCCATTTTTACTTAACCACGAGCATAGAAATATTGATTCGTTGTTCATGAATTATGTTTTCACTGTGAAATCTGAAGTCATAGTTTTCAGACTGGAACAAATTAATACCTTACATAGCAAGAGCAGCTCTTCTGTGTTTACAAAAAATCAAAGAACAGACTGTTACAAGGTGGGAACAGTATCCTTGTATTTATCCTAACATTTACAGTATTTAGATATTACATGTTTTCACTCCTAGGTCTCTCAAACTACCAAATATTCTTTATTGGAAAACAGATTAAAACCATTTCCAAAACTAGAAGATACTTAAATAGAAGCAGTTTATGTATATAAACTTTTCTGCTTTAATGGTATGACCAGGGAGATAAGCGCTAATGTTAGGCCTTAATCCAAGAAATGAACAAGAAAAATGAACCAGAAATGAATAAGAAAAAACAGTAATAGGCAAGAGTCAAAATATTCTGTTGGGTTGAACATTATGAAGTTTGAATCCTCTACCATGTCTTTTTAGAATTTAGAGTATGTGAAAAATGACTTGTTCATTATTCACTGATTTTATGCTGATCAGAAGGGGAAAAAACAGAAGTTAAAAATGTAATGAGTTTCTGTTAACAGGATGAAAACAGAATTTGGACAGAGACTCTACATCACTAGCTGATCCAGGCAACGTAAAAAATGACAAAGTGTGAGAGAAATCAGTCAAGTAGCAACACCCATTTCTTTGTACATAACACAACATGACCACCTCTGGACAGCAGTAGCTGCCACCCTGCTCAGGAACACCAGCAGACAAAAGGCTGTTTGGACACAGTAGCTAGAGCTGTAGACAGACTATTCAATGTAGAATATAAGCGGAAAAGACTAGTGGCTAATTGAGGCTGTACAAAATTTGTACTCTAGCAGCTTCCACAAGGAAGCCCTATGATCTGGAAGTAAGTCACAGACAGTATAGTACAGTGCACCGCAACAAAACAAACAGCTATTTGTAGCCCAGGGTTTTACCTATTTGGAGAACAAGTGTCTTGTGTGACTTCTGCCTTTGCTTATCTGAAGTCATTTTGATCTTGCTGACCACCAAGCAGTGTACACAGCAGACAACAAGGACTCAATTTCCATGCTCTGAAAATCACGTTCTTTAACAGGTCATATAAAAATGCAGCATAGGGGTGAGGAAAAGAACAGTGTTTTTCTATTTTGTGGTTTGTTTGTTTGTTTTTTCTTCCTGATTCTTTCCAAGAATTAGAAAGGCCATGGAATTATATAAAAATAGGGGGAAAGTAATCTATAATATTTATTTTTTTGTTTCAGAACCAGGGATCAATCGAACATCACTCACTTTTCTGTAGTGAACCTGTACTTTCAGAGCAGGAATTTCAGTTCTGTATGCCAAGAATCTTTAGCCAAACTTACAGTTAGGAAGGAAAAATAGGAAGAAGAGAAAAAACAAAAATGAACAGTATTAAAGTGTTCATCCCCAAGATGGAAACTATCAGGTTTCGTCTTCTTATCTGAACGCCACTTTAAAGTCTACATAACAAAGTCTGTCCGGCTGAGAATCTTTTGCTCCTCAAGGAATTGCAGAGGAATAGACACAAAAAGCATAAATACATCAGGGCTTACTTTCACACTCTCCATGCTACAACAGCTAGTACAGAGAGACAGATAATATTGTGATGGAGAGAGATGTCTATGAAGCCAAGAAAATGCCCAGAAAGGTGTGTGAAGGGCTCAACAACATAGCAATGCAGCAACCCCTGGCCAGTATATGGTTCCTTAGAGATGATACGTAGCTGACAAAAGTTACAGCAGCTTTATCTAATCTGAGCTAAGGCTGAGGAAGAATCTGAGGAAAAGCTGCTGGCTTTCTGGATGGCCACTTTGTTGATCCTAACAAAAAAGAGATGCATCAGAAAACATACCCCACCAGATGTAGAATCAAGAAAAATTATTTAAGAACAGCTATACTGAATAAAGCATTAGGACATTTTTGAAGTTTGCTTATATTCATGAAACTTCTAGGCAAAAAAGCAAAAACAAAAACAAATTCTTTCTACAGATTAAAATATCAATGAAATAATCAGTAAAATCCAGTAATACAATTGATCTATGCAGTCATTTGCTGTACAACTATGTTAATAAGAACTGCAATATCAGTATTGGCGATGCTAATGCAATTCCAAATTTTGGAGGTTATTCTCTCCCAGAGAGAGCCTCTAACTCTCCTTACTCACTGCCCAAGCCCAAAACTCCAGCAGGAGCCTGCTTCTAATGTCAAAAGGTGTTAAAATTGATTGCCAGTATCTTGAATATTTTCTCTTCTATTAAAAAGAAAGGGGAAAAAAAAAAGTACGTCTACTTATTTTTAGTGTAGATATTTAAATGTTATTATTTTAAATGAAAACTAGCATGACAGAAATTTTCCTTTCCAGCATGCAACAGAAATGAAACATTCACAAAAGTGAAATCTAACTGCTGATTTTTTCCTCCTGATCAATCCACCTTGAAAGATGTTCTACTTTACTTACTATTGGCAATAAGTGCATGATAGCCTGGAATATTGGCACATTTTTAACAGTCTTCTCTGCACCTGTGGACCCATGCCCAGTTTTAAATTGTCTAGCATCCCGATTACAAGGGTACCAGCTACTGCAATCAAGGGGATTCTACTGTGCAATTTAATCATTTAAAGCTGGGCTTGCTTCCCTGACTGTAGTTAGTTTCCGTAAGTCCTGTGACAGTGCCAGAAACATATGTCATGGGATAAGGTCTGGATATGGAATCATTTTCTCAGGGACATTTCTTAAACTGATATTTCATGTTTTATTGCTAATGCCACATACTGAGTCAGCCACGGTTAACCCTACAAACACCCTCACTGAGCATGGTCAGAAATTATCTGTTCTCATTCATTCATTAAGCAATAATGAATTATTTCATCTACATTTCCTTCTGCTCTCATAAGGTGCTAAATGAGTGACTTCCAGCTTACTTTTCTCTGGGGAACAAGTGGATCAGAAGATATCATTTGAAGATCTCTACCTCTTTCTTGCAAACATGGAGTGTCCCATACCCTGCTCCCATCCCCTGCATTGTAGTGTGTTGCTTTTACAAGACCTGTTCCACAACCCAAATCTGAACTACTTTTCTCCAGCTAGTAGAGGCAAAGGCAAAGACCACCAGCACAATGACACCAAGCAGAGTCTCCCAGAGGAGACTGGCTGAGGAAAATTGTCCTTTGGCTAAGAGAGACCCGGGGGGGAGTGGGGGGAGCTCTGGAGATGCAGAGAAAGAGCAAGAAAGAGAGAAAAAAGCTGTAGCACAGTGCCATGGGAAAAGGCCTTTTCTACTTTTCAGTACAGCATAGGACAATTTGGCAGCCTTCTCTCACCTTAGGACAAGGGTTAAAAAATGCCATTAGGATCATACTAGGTTTTGTGCAAGAGGTTAATAAAATACATTTCACACCTTGATTCTGATCCAGCAGTATAGTTCATCCAGCACTACAGTGCATGGTCTATTGGTCTACCTGCTCTAGGGATGCATAAAGAACCTTACAAAGATCCTAAGTCTGACTGTATCTCATCTTCTGAAAAGCTACAGAGTTTGCAGTCTCTTTGTGGGAAATCTTAGTCCAGACAACATATCTGCAAGGATCAGGTCAACTGAGTAACAGTTATTTTGCAGGTATTTGCCAGTCCGCTCTGTGTCAAAGCATCCCTTCTGCTTGAACGTAAATGAGTGGCAACAACCTGGAGCTGCTACAATACAAGGTAAGTATGGACTTGTACCCAAGTCCTGTCTGAGTGAGGAGATAATAAACAGTTTCTGATCCATCTGTGAACAGCCATATGTATCTGCAGCTGCTATAGGGTAGCATACTCCTGGTTTCAGCAAGATTTCCTTATGCTTGTCATTAGCCATGTAAAGGAATACTCTTAGAGAGCAATACAGGACACAAAAGGAATTCAGCCTGTGTTTGCAGATACATATGTATGTGCACAGTACGTATGCTCAAGAAGTCATTCAGCAGGTCAGTCACATTTCTGATGACAGAGTAAAGAAAAATTTGAATATTTCATTAAGGATCTGAAATTCTTTTGCTGCATTGAAAAGCATTGGCTTTTGTAGCACACGTGGTGCTGGACAGAATTTTTACTGGCTGAAGAAAACACCTTTTAAAACAGACAGCTTAGAGCTTTGGAAGTTTGCTACAGAGCTCCCCATAGCTTCACACATGTATTCACTCAAGTGCTGCAGGCCAAACGCCTTGTCTCCTTCCAAAGGAATTCAATAGGAGCTTTGGTTTACACGACACAGACAATCGGCTCATCACATAATTTGCAACAACAGCGTGTCCTGCAGGCCTTCCCTGTGTCAGTGAACAAAGCAGCCATCAAACTCGCTAATCGGGCAAGCCTCCAACAGGCTTCAAACTGTGCAGAACCGTTAAGAGCAGCAGCAGCTTTTACATACTGAAATCCTTCCCATATAACACACAGTGACAGGATCCATGCAGATCAGCCACAACTCTTTGGCCTTTTTTGACCTGCTGTTTTGCTGAATCTCAGCTACACAACAAAGCCCTTCCACACCAAGCCCAGGAATCCTCTGGGACAGGCCGAAGCCACCAAGACACCTCTTCCCCTTCACAGTAGGCAAATATGCAGATATACCTAATCTAGCATGTCCAGCTAAGTTGCGGGGATAAAGGAAAGAGAGGAGAGAGGCTAGTCAGATGCATTGCTAGTGTGTGATAGGAAGAGGTCTGGGAGGGAGAAAAGAGCAATCTGACAGCACTGCACACACAACTCAGTTTTCTATGTTCCTGCCTCCAGCACTGCTAAAATAGGAAGGGAAAACAGCTGTCCCAACCTGCCACCTCAACCACCTCCAACATCAGGTCAGAACATGCTTGGAGCCTTCCTCCCTGTGTGGTGCCTTTTGTTTCCTTGTGACCGCTCACCTCCTGACCCACAGTCCCGCAAGCTACCTCACCTTCCTGTAGCTTTGTAATTGTGCTGTGATATAGTGTATGACATCCTTATGTGCAACAAAAAGACAATCTCTGCCAAGGGAGACTGATGGTTTCCTTTAAAAAAGATCTGCATTACTACGTATGTTAATATTAGTTCAGGTGAGGTCAAAGGGAGATGTCTTGCACATGGAGCAGAAGACGTGCAGGTGTTCTGTGGCGCTCACCTCCTTGGGAGAGTACATCATACAGGTTCACACCAACAGCTACAGAGCACATCTGTCTCTTCCCCCTACAGTATACTGTACCTGAGGACAGATTTTATCGATGATGGTGTCCACTAAGGTATATGGGATGGAGCCAGATGGACAAGAGGAAAAAAAGGAAATAGGGATCTCCCACCTCTGGTGTGTTGCCTGCTTTCTACTTAACACTTGTGACCGTAGCTGTATATACTTTGGATGACTTTCAAACGGGAAGGCTCTGCCAGAGCTACTCTGCCAGGTTGTTTGCTGCATCATAGCTGCAAATATGTATTGCAGAGCCAGAAAGTAGAGGAGCAGTCTGCCTAAGGAGAGCAGACACAACAAAACGCAGAAGAGGATGCCTCTGATAAGTGGTAGAAAAAAAGGAGGAAAGGTGAGGAGGAGGAAATACACAACATTGTTCTCCTCATCAAAAACATTAAGTGAAAGAAAGAATGCTAAACACAGCAGTAAGAGAAAAGATAGATACTGTCGAAAAGCTGTTCTGTAGCTGATGCAGTGGCATGTTCACATCAGGAAGGATGCTCTTAGGCCTAAGGCCCTGAACTAAGAACAAGACACCTTGGTTCAGCTGCCAGCTCTGCCACTCTGCCTGATTTCCCCTCCAATCTCCTGGCTGGAACTGCCCTTCTCCCTGCCTTGAATTCTGCAGCTGCAAAACATCTTCCCCTCCTCGGTATCACACTTCTAGTGGAGAGCATTTCACAGAAGAACTGGCTCTGGATATGCAAGGGCTGACTCACACAGTGCCGTGCCGGCACCATCAGAGGAGCAGCGGCAGGAGGCTGCAGGCCGTGCTCATCCCTCGCCTACATCGCCCACCCGCAGGCATGTCCCCCAGGCCAGCTGTGGGACAGCTCAGCAGCAGCTCTCCAGTGGAAAACTGCAGGCCTACCATAGGCTCTGGAGTTAACTCCAGGGCCTCTTTTCTTGCTGTTTGGAAGGGCTTTGGCCTTTCTTTGTCTAACCAGCAGCCTCCAGCCACTGGACCAGGGCCAAGGTCTCATACTCACTGTACGGGCAGCTAAAATAACCTAAGTAGATGAGAGAGGTCCCAGGGGAGCCACATCCCTTGATAATTGTTTTCTTCAGTCTGAGTCCAAGCTGTCTATCACACAGTGTAGACACAAGAGTTGCACGTGCCTCAGCCTTCCATCATCTTCCAGGGCCTCTCAGCCAACAATCACTGCACACATGTACGTGGGACCTTATTACAACTCATCAATAGCCAGAAATGAAGGCATTACAGAGCAGGCAGAGCTCACTGCTACATTGCAAAGTACCCGGCAAAAGGACGTGTGCTTTCTGACCAAAGAAATACATTTCTGTGTGGGCCTAGCTCAAAAGCTGACTTCTTATTCTAAAGCCTTTAGCACACAGGATCTCCCTGCACCACCCCCCCGTCATACTTACTACTAAAAACTATGTAGGCATCATCATCTGTTCAACAGGTACATTCTGACCTGAACAAACCTATGTAGCTCCCTCAGCCTGCCATCATGCATCATGCAGCTACTAAATATCTTTGTGCCATCTACCAGACTCCTTCCAATTTCCTAAAGTGCCAGAGAGTCCAAAGCCAAATGTTATTCCTGATGCAGCTTCACAAGTGCTAAAGAGAAGGGAGTAATCACTTCCTTTGACTTGCTGGCTATGTTCTACAAAGATGTCATCTATCTGCCGGCACTTTTTCAACCCACAAGAAGTCTAAAACTGTATTTCAAAACGTGTGTGAGACCTGGCAGATACTGGCAAGTAGTTGCTGGGAGTACTATTACCATCTATTAAGGCTGTCTCCTACTTCTCGTATGATATCTTTTTGCTTACTATTTATTCAGTTGGTTACTGTTTGGCAGCACTTGGGCTACTTATCCCCTGTCAATATCCATCTCAGGCTGAACCTGTGCGGAAAATTTCAGTCAAAATGATTCAGCCATTTCTGAGAACACAAGCAGAAATAAATTATTCCAACCAATCTGAAAAATTTTGACACGGTCCACTTTGGGTCAAAAAACAAAAGCAAAACAAACAAACAAAAACAAACTTGTGAAAGACTGCCAAAGTCTGGGTGAGTTACAAGCCTTCAAAATGTCACAGTTCATATATGCTCAGATAAAAACTAGCAAAGAAAATCTCTGAGGGTACTGTCTGAGTTGGACATGCTTCATTTTCTTGCAAAGCTTAGTACTACCCAGACTGCACAAGCACAGACCAGCTGGATACAGCTGCTATGGAGATCCACTTAGTAGAGGCTTCAGGTAAGGGTGGGTTTGAAGCATTGCTCTGGCAGAGGCTAGGTTTTGAGCAAATCATTTGTGGAAACCTTTCTGTGTCTCTGTTTTGCAGGCTTGGAGGAAAAAAAAAAAAAAGCCATGACCTCAACACAAGAGGAGTTCTGTGAGACAAAGTTTGCAAGTTTGAGATGATAGGATGAAAGATACTTAAGGATAGTTAAATATAGTTCAGAAAAGTTTATATTTATTTTACAGACCTATGAAATTCCTTAGTCACATTCTGACAGATGCAGCTGATTGTCAGACTTGGCTGGTAGCAAATTCTGCCGTATCTTTTTGGTAAACAACTATCTTTTCAGAATGCTTATAGCAGCAAGAGATGAGCCCAGCTTCTATTGGAAACATAAAATGTTTATCCACCACCTGCTAAGAAGGCTTTTGTTACTTGAAATTTGTCTTTTGAGCTCAATGGAAAGCAAGTATGTATTCTAAATGTATTTTCAAATAATGAAGCAGTTCTGATGCCTTAAAACATGTTTTCTCCAAAATAAATAACAGGTTTTATCACTTGAATTGACTTTTAAATGATTATAAAAAGGCTCAGGATGGAACACCCCAGAGAGAATAAGTTTCTCAATTCCCAGAAAGCCAGACTATAAACCCCTTACTGCCAACAGCAGCTACTCACTTGTATAACCCTGTGAGCACTGGTATGAACAATTCTTCACTGACAGAAATTAAACTTTCATATTTCTAGCTCAGTACGGCACAAAATGGTCATCATCAGCTGACTTTTTACCCAAGGCATTCTTCAAAATGTGCTGCAAACAACCATCTGGAAGGATCCCTCATACAAAAGAAGGTCACCAGAAGCCATTGTTTACTGCAGCAAAAGTTAGATGCTCTTCCTATGGAAGAGCATTTTTTTCAATACTAGGCTGTGCTGGAAGTTTTGTTTTATAGAAACCTGAAATCAAATCCTTCACGCTATGCAGGCAACATCTAACAGTCAACAGCAAGAACTGCTGGTCAGTCTTGACTTGGGCTAAAGGTGAGCCGCCGAGCAGGGGAACAGGACAACCTGAACCCTCTACTGCTAAACCAAAGAAGCTGTTGTCATTTATAATGGGAGCCCGACAGCAGAAAATCAGAGAATCTGAAAGATAGAATCTTTGTTGGTATGCTCTTATTTATCAAATACAGCACCATTAAAACACTTGAAAGGGACTTCTTTTTTTTTTTTTTTTTTAAGAGGTCTTCATCAGCTCTAGCAGAATTCTCCATTGCATACTGGCAGTGCTAAGAAGAACAGATTTGTGGATTTTAGAGCCAAAGGAGAACATTGCTAGCAATTTTGTCTGACCTAAATATATAAAATCACATCCAAATAAAATACTTTAAAAATAATACTATTAAGGTCGCATAATCCAGCATTCAAAAGTCTCAAAATGGCAGTATTAAGGTTGCCTGCAGGACCTTAATTCAGCAACCCTTAATTCAGTCTCCCTCTGTGTAGCATTATGTGACTGCACAGAATGGACAGGGTTTCTTAAATAGGTACCTAATCACCATCTACTTTTGTCCCTACTCAGCTGATATCTCCAGAGCAGCAGCGAGCACATACCACACAAACCCAGCCCCAGAACTGTCTGTCATTTTACAGGTCATTACAAGCCCACAGCAGAGCTTCAGTGACCCCAAGCTGCACCACTGACAAGAGATTCAGAAACAGCAAGTATCTCAAGGCTGGGACTGAAGAAATGGGAAAGGCACAGGCCAGATATTTAGAGCCCTTTATGAAACTTGACTGCCATTTTAAGAGTCTAAGTCCAATACTTAGAACCTCTGCATCACCACTTTTAACTTCTTATGCCTGTAGTCCTTTACTGGTATTTAAAAAAAAACAAAAACAACAAAAAAAAAAAAGCACCTGCTTCTAGATGCACACAAAACAGCTTTTGCCCAGGCAATACTACTGCTTCTCAGCAGCAATCTCATATCTACCCTCCAAAAGAAATCCCATACCTGCTCTTTTCTGACCTCTGTGGTAATATACTCATAAACACCTACAAAGGTCAGAGGGAGAAGTGCCCACCCTCCTCTTTATCACACTGGCTGGAGCTTTCACATAAGGCTGAAGAGCCCTGGGTTTCAAAGTACATTTTCCTTAAATGCATTTGAGCACATCTTTGGGGAACATTTCCATTCCATCAAATCAGCATTTAGTGAGCAGTCGCAGACATCAACAACAGGATTGCCCAACCCAAAAGCTGGACACTTTGATATCACAGTGTTTTATCTGTTTCAACAGCATCCAACTCAACACAGACCAATATTTCTTTTCTTAAGTACTTTCAGACATATACTTCAGATTGCACAAGGCAAATACTAAACCAGATAAAGGGAGTCCACTTTTGGGTCATCCAGCATCTCTCAGTATGAACGACTCTGAAACTAGGAAGCAGAGAACGAGAACATCATAGCTCATAAGAAGGACATAAGAGAACTCTCTCTTGTAAGGCAAGAGTTGAACTTCTGCTGTTCCTTGTAGGCAGCTTTGACCATTCAAATGTCTCATATATAAAGTTAACTTCATACAGCCCTCCCAAAGAACACATCTGTATTGCACAGTGCTGTGCCATGCAGAGACACCCAACCCAGCAAGTCTGCAATTTCCAAATGTAAAAAACAAGCAGCAAACACACACAAGGAATGCCAATTGCTCTTCTGGATACAGGTGCTGGTAAAGCTAGCAGATCAAAGACTCTACCTTTCCTAAGTTTAGAAGCTGCAAGAAAGTACCATCCTTTGACTCCTTCCAGCTCCCATGGACCTAGACAGGTCAGAATAATTTGTTCAACCACAGGGAGAGCTACACCAGCACTGTCACAAAGCTGTGAGGAGATTTCTTGCTCTGCAGCCTGGTTTCTGACTGCATGTTCATGCAACCTAATCCTCCAGCTGCTGTGCTGAGGAGGATGGGATCTGTGAAGGCTTTGAAGACCCTGGACAGGTAATTCCTGAGGTAATTCTGAAAGCAAAATAAAGTGACGGTCAGCTTCCTGATCCGCTTTTCTAGGAAAATTACACTTTACGGTCAATTCTGTCCTTACACAGTGACTATAAAATTAACTTATTAGCTGATTCAACTCCATTTTGTGTGAAGGATTGAGAAGGATTGCCTCCAGCCCTTGTCCCCTTAACTCTAATTATCAAGTGTATACTAGATTAAATTCAGAATGAAGTAGCCGGGTCAGGCAATCTACTTAAAGTTTAATGGAAGTTAATGATTCATTGATCAAACTCATTTATGTCTAATTAAAGCTTTCCTGCATTATAAAAGACAAGGGGGAAGTTTTATAATGCACCTTGCACCCCCTTTGCGCATGGCAGATTTGATGCAGAACTGAATGGAAAATTCACAGCATCTGTCTTTCATGAGTACATGGTTTGGCAACAGCTCTGTAGATTTAAAAGTATAATTATTTTAGATGACTTCGCCAAGTGGATGGGGTTTACACAATGCTGCCAAATACAATACCCATATCCAGCTGCACACAGCCAGATTGTGAACTAAGCTTGTATGCACGAGCATCAGCTCACAATAATGAAGCTCAGAGAGCGTAATAATAACCAGATCCGCATCCGGATCTCAAGCAGCAGCCTCACTGGAGTAAGGCAGCAGTGACATTGAGCCCAAGATAGGGAGGCTTCCAATTGCATGTGGATTCACTTCACGTGCTGCTCATGCTTAAAAACTGGCAAGACAGCTGAGCCATCTAAACCATAGCACAGACAGTGCTCAGTGCACAAGCCTAAATGAGAGTGACAAGCAACCCACTGCAACACTAAGAATTTATTCCGGCCTCCACTGACTGTCCCCTCTTATTAAGCACTTCCTCAACATCGTCTTGTATATAAATATGCAATCACACTACAATGCCTCTGTTGAGGGGCTATCCACCAGAACATTACTTGTGGCATATTTATTCAAGATGGTATAATTAAACAGGAATACCATGGCCTACTTACATATTCATCATTCTGTTACATGGTTTTAAACCTTACACTATTCATGTGAAGAGAAAAAAATACCTTTTTACAATCTCAGCCTACTGAGTACAGAAAAGGCTTTCCCCCCCACCCTTCAATTTGAAATGATTGGTCTTTCACATGTTAGCTAGCATTGTATCATCTTTATATGATGCTTTTCAAACGTTTTTGATGTATATATGCCATTATGCGGCAACTACTTTGGAAAGAACAAAGTAAATGTTATGTAATAGTTTGCCTTCTCTGGTAATCTACAGTCCTATCCCTCCCAGGTGTCCACCAAACACAGCATGAAACCAGCTGGCCTCACATGCTGATGGATAGTTTATAAACAGTCTTGTGTTGGAGCAAGTAACAGGCTTTCACGCGATGGAAGGATACGACGTTTTTTCCCCATGTTCTTCTAGTTGTATGGCATTTTGCAAATCTGTATGGATGTCTAATAACAATTTGTTGACTTATTCATTCTGCTTCTTGCTCATTAAGTCCCAGTGAAGTGCATATTTCACTGTTTTCAAAATTACATTTCTATTTTGCATTCCTGATTGTCCAATACAAGTTTCCTTTAACTAACTTGCATGTTCACCCACTGTGAAGTTACTATGAATGGATGCTTATACATTAACTGTATACCACTTCCTAAGAAATAATTGACTTGTCCCAAAGAATCATTTTGAACCTGGTCAGTTGTCACTTATGGAAGCCTAGTATAAGCAGCTGCAAGCTTTGGTCTTTCTTTCTTTTTTGACTGTAACTCCTTCTAGCATCCTTTGCAGCCCTGGCACATCAGAAAAACGTGGTAATAAGCACTCTGCTAAGGTGCAGATGAAACAGGCCTGCAGTAGTATCTCTTCTCACTTCCAGAACGGCCTACCATATATTTTCTTTGCTTTTTGCAGTTTTCTTTAATAAAGCCTTAACAGTTTTAACTAACATTTTAACAGTGGCAAGTGACTGTTGTTTTATGGCATTAAGATACAGTTTAATTTCTATTTTATGCTCAATTGCACAGACTTACTGTGAATATATTAAGGTCCATTCTCTTAAATTACATTGTTTGATACTCCATTTCTGCCCAAATATTTTGTTTCTTTATCCTCAACATTTCCACATTCCAAGAAGTCAGTCAGTTCTCAGAAGTCTATAGAGCAGTCTGTAATAATAAGGCAGTTTGTATGTTCACAGTGAAAAGGTCATTTCCTACTTTTTTTCCCCAAGGTCTGTTGGGAATGACTTCTATTTTCATTGCCTCTTTTTGCTACTTGGCCTACATATAATTTAACAGCAATTAAATCAAGAGGCAATTGCAATTTAATTTAATTGCAATTGCAATTAATTCTAAGATCTTGGAAAGACTTGGTCAAGTTTGACCAGCACATGGCCCCTCTGGGTTTCCAGAAGCAAGTTTTGATTCCAGAATGGTCATACATACCCTTGGGTGAAAACAGAAGTTTGCAATGATCCATGCATTATGACCCGACTGTCTTTATATATACCACCATAAACACTCAAATCATCTTGATATTTCCAGTAACCTTGAAAGACAGGTGGGGTTTATCCTGGCTGTCTTACAATCTGGGGAGAACAATGCATGTTAACACTTGTAAATCTTTCTCTTGTAGATCATTGCCCAATTCTTTTCAGTCTCCACCTTACAACTCACAAATAACTCTTTAATAACCTGAAAATCAGAGAGGAATCACACAAGAACACAACTAAGAATGAATGAGGGTGAATCACAGTCTGTAAGGATAAAATGAGAAACAGTGAGACACAAAATGAGTTACAACTAGCAAGGAACATAAAAGTCTCCAAGAAAAAGCTCAGTGATTGCATCAGGAACACTTCTATATTATTTATTGAATATAAGGGAAAGAACGGAAAATTTAGGTGCACAGCATATTGTGGCAGGAGAACAAAGAATATGACACAGATAAGACTGAAATACTGACCTTTCCCTTCCCTTTTTAGAATGACACAATTGACATTAAAGGGGAGCAGCGTATGGGCCAGAATAAGGAAAGAACATCTTAAAAGTACGAAGGCAAGTTAGATGTTTTCAACGCAACTGGACCTGATGAAGTTCACCTTACAGCATTTCAGGAGCCAGCTAAAGCTATCCCTAATAATTCAGAGGACAAAAGTGTCTCCAAGAAACAGAGACAAGCAAAACAGTGCCTGTCTAAAATAACATTCTGATACACATTATTCAAGTTAGCTCCAGTTAACTTAGAAGAATACCAGCAAGGAACAATTAAATTATTGGTTGCAAAGACTGAGAAGATAATAGGCTAATAAAAAGCAGTAATAAAGCAAGGATAAATCATATTATACCAGTTTGATTTGGTATATTTGTAAGGATTATTGGCCTAAATGATAAGCAGAAAGGAAAAGACATGACATTATATTCTATTTAAACTTTTTGACACACCCACGTGACATTTTCATGTCAGTAAAATACAATCCAAAGGAAATATCAATACATTAATATCTGATTTTAAAACAAAAACACTAATTAGGAATTTTCAGAGTCTGAATTTGAGCTTTGGAGGGATCTGCAGTGAGCCCAGTGCTAGTCAGTAGTTTCAATAATGATTGAAAATGAAATAGGATTATATTTAAAGTATTTAGTGCAGTCCCCTGCTGAAAAGGACTGTAAACACTTCAGAAAGTCAGAACCTAGAATGAGTTTGAGAACCAGAGAAACAATAATAGGAAAATTTAGGTCAGGAGGGGCCTCAAGAGAGCTTTAGTCCAACTTCCTGCTCAAAGGATCAGATCAGGTTGCTCAGAAAGGTTTTCAAGACCAGACTGGCTAAAGCCAAGGACAGAGACTGCACAACCTGCAGTCACAACCTGCCATGGGCAATCTTACTGTCCTTACTGTGAAAAAGTTTTCCCTTAAATCCATCCACTTATGCCCATTGTCTGTCATCCTCCCACCTCTGTGAAGTGTCTGGCTCGTCTTCCTGATGATCTCTTTGACGGTGTTGAGGGACCGCTGTTATGTCCCCCACAATCCCTCTCTTCTCCCAGTTAAACACTGTTCCCCTTTCCCTCACTGTTTTCCGCTCCCAGCTTCTCCCCACCGTCTTAATCCTAATAAGAAAAAAAGTAGTAAAAATGTAAGCGTTTAAATCTAGGAAGAAGCAGCCAAATGTGCAAATCCAAAATGAGAAATAACTAGCTAGGCAGCAGCACTTCAAATACTGGAAGGCTGTTGCAGTATATCAATATATGCACCACATGAAAGACATTGATTTGCTCTGCTTGGCCCTTGTGGAGCTTCAGATGGACTCAACCCCAAGTCCACTTCTTGGAAACCAAATAGTAAGAGAGATGGAGATAAACTGGAGAGAGCCTAGTGGAAATAACATGATTCAGAAATCTGGAGATACATCCTGCTACGAAAGAAAGAAACATGTTTGTCTGGGGGGGGAGGAAGGGANGAAAAGGGGTAGAAACCAAGAAGAGAGAGAGAGAGAGAGTGAGAGAGTGTGAGAGAGAGAGAGAATATGCTGAAGAAAGTCATGAAAACAGTAACTCAGTAGGTAGAAGTCTTCCAGTATTAGAGAGTGTATTGGGTTTACGTGGTAAAGGTTTGGTAGCAGGGGGGCCACAGGGGCGGCTTCTGTGAGAAAAGTCCAGAAGCTGCCCCATGTCAGATAAGAGCCAGCTCCAGCCGGCTCCAAAAGGGACGCACCGCTGGCCAGACCTGAACCAATGAGCAATGT
>VXAL01005854.1:177972-218912 GCA_013399475.1 Chauna torquata
TGCTCCTGAAGGATGGACCCCGTGGTACGGACCCATATTGGAGCAGCTCTTGAAGAGCTGCAGCCTGTGGGAAGCCCACGCAGGACCCATTTGGGAAGGACGGCATCCCGTGGGAGGGACCCCACGCTGGAGCAGGGGAACAGAGGGCGACCATGAAGGAGCGGCGGAGATGAAGTGACATGGACTGACCGCAACCCCCATTCCCCGTTCCCCTTTGCCGCTCGGGGGGAGGAGGTAGAAGAGGCTGGATGGGGGGGAAGGTGTTTTTAGTTTGCTTTTAGTTTCTCACTGCTCTAGTTTGCTAGTTATAGTAATAAATTATACTAATCTCCCTATGTTGAGTCTGTTTTGCCTGTGACGATAATTAGTGAGTAACCTGCTTGTCCTTATCTCAACCCTTAAGCCCTTGTCCATTGTATTTTCTCCCCCTCTTTCTTTGAGGAGGGAGAGTGAGCGAGCGGTTGTGGTGGAGGTCGACTGTTTAGCTGGGTAAAACCACCACAGAGAGGAAAAAAGAGAACAACTCCCTGTGCTCATGATAAATAAAAATATGCTCACAGACAAAAAAGTATATCGGTGTGAAAGAACCTCTAAATACAAAACTAATCAAGTGGTAAATCAGACTGCAAAGTGAAGCAGTGGAATCTACATCACTGCAGCCTTTCAACCAAGGGTAGAAAAATATGTCCCAGGGTCAGCTAAGGTATAGTCAGCACCATGTCAGGGCAGAGAGCAGCAGCAGATGACATTTCATAGTCCTTCATATTCAAACTTCAAAAATTTCTTAACAAATTTGACTGACGCTTCAGATAGACCAGTATTCTAATAAAATCTAAGCAAGAACACTGCTTCATAGAATATTTCTGAGTTTTTGATGTCATTAAAGGCAGATAAAGAAAAACTGGCTGAAAACAGCATCTCATATGATGCTTACACAATGTGAATTTTCAGCATATTTTCTCTTAGAACTTGCTTGTAGTTCACAGCATCCTAATGGCATTTTATCGTGTCAATATAACGTTAATTTGGCTTTGCTTGATTTTATTTTTTCTTGTGTTGTCTAACTTGGCTTATTAATTGATGTTCTATGGTTTATTCAGCATTTATGTCTAATCGTTCATACAGGATGCTACTATTCTAGTAGCTGGTGCTACTAGAATCTTCACAAAGCATTATGTTTTTCTGTTTGTTCAGAAGGCTTTTATTTTTTCTTAAGTGCACTAACATAATATCAATGCAAAAATCTTATTCTTTGCATCATTTGCTTCTTCTGTAAGACAGTTTTTTTCTTTCCAAATCTGCAAGCTCCAGTTGGTCTTTTCTCTCATCATAGTTGCTCAACATGACTTTATATGCAAGGCATATTTGTATGCATGCTTCTGCAGATGTCTATAGCTTGGTACAAATGATGTTCATTCTCAGAACATTTCCACTCAAACTGTGTATCTTCTGTCTCTGTGGACTGGGATCCCAAACCCTACACCAAGGACACTGAGACTTTCTCTAGTTCTGAAACTGCCGTACATGTGGTAAAGGTCCTGACTGAAGACAAACTGGAGACTGAATAAATCACCAAGTGGCAGGGTCTGTACTGGAAGAGAGTAAGGAATAGGTGAACATCTGGGACAAGAAAGCCCTTGGCCCCAGTAGCAGCTCCACCTGGAGTTACTCAAACAATTGTCCAGTCAAACTCCAGTGCCCAAATGGCATCGTTCCATCAGGGTCACATTTACTAGTTGAAAACCTCTTTCTACAGCTTACCTCAACTTCCAATGAATTGATACCTGCAGGGAATTTCTTATACTTTATTTTTTAACAATCACAAATAAGTTCAAGTATTATAGATGGATTTTCATTTGATAACATCAGCGATATCATCTTAGATGCTTTGACACAGTATCTGAAAACTTATCTTTTGCATATCTTTTCCATTGCACTCGTGGCAAGCAGAAAGTGTTCTGGAGTACAATTAAGATCTCACATGAGATCTCATTTGCTACCAGCACATCAATGTACTCTGAGAGCATAAAACCTTCTCTATCCATTAAAGGTAAACGCAACTGCTTTTATCTAACCTTATTAAAGTGAGCTTTTTTCCTATTCTGAGCTAAAGACTAATTGCTACACATGTAAGATACCCTTTCACATCTATCTCCTATGTTCTTTTGGGGGAATGGGAGAGGAAAAAGAAGGTAATCTTCATGCATTTTATCTATTTTTGTAATAACCCTAGCTTCTGATAAACCATATCTGCAGAAAACTAATTCACTCTGGAAAATGTTCAGTGTTTGACTATAAAATGATACAGTAATAAAACCATGCATTTTGGGGTTTTATTCCTTGTCCTAAGTGTACTATAGCTTCTCGTCAGGCAGTCTCTGAAAGGATTTATCTGAATGCTGAGGTATTAGTGCAGTAATAGTTTTCACCAGCCTTGGATGCCGTTTCTAGGGTTCTGCCCTCCTGTAAATGCTCCTTTCAAGTGACAGTGCTGTCCTTCCACTTTTCTTTGGAGAAAAGGGCCCTGTAAGGTAACCACATTTATCAGCATGATGAGGTTATCCCATTTTGATTAGCAGCCTTGATACCAAGCAGGTTTAACAGCTCCCTCAGGGAGTCTTCCACAGTAACAGTATGCACCAACTTCGTCAAAACAAAGTATCCATCAAAAAGTCCATGGTACTCAAACAAAGCTAATCAAAGACCAGATTTATGTGGACACTGTCTTTCCTATTCTTAGCAGGTCTCTTAAACCAATATGAAGACATGACTTCAGCACGGTATCTCTTGGGAATGGCATTATGACTCACTTCACCTTAGCAAGTTGACGTCACCTTGCTGCAGCTGACAACTCTGCCACATACATTCCCTCACTTTCCACACACTGTCTTGTGAGCTCTAACTCCTCAACACTAATTCAGCCAGAAGATGCCATTCAAGAGCAAGTGGACTTTAAATGCAGAAAAACTTCCAGTGCAGCTCTCCACCGGAAGAATCCATGAAGGTATGTGCAGAGCTGAGAATGACCTCCCATCGCTCAGCTTCTGACGTACTCTGGACCCTCTTCATGCTCTGGAAAATTAAACCATCCTTCAGTTCTCCATAAAGGGCATCAGAAAAAAAGTAATCACAGTGCTTGTGAAGTTACAGTATGTGAAATTTAAAGTGCCTCTTTTTCTTTCATTTTTAAGTAGAGTTAGATGCATTATATCTGGAGAATTTACCATTGGGAAACCTGATGGGAGAAAGAGTCAGGGGACATTGATCTTTGCAAGATCCTGTGAATGATATTAATATGATCCAACCTGAACTTCCTCTCCCTAGCAGGTACTATGAAGTTAGTTAGGAGAACCATAAACCTATCTAAAAGAATCAGCATAATCTGGCTTTAGCAAATAGAAAGGTATAGAAGTTTTCTGAAAGAACTGAATTAGTAGGAAAAAAAAAATACCACTTGCATTGTAAAAAGTCTTGCCTGAGAATCTCACGTGGTTAGGAAGAAAAGAACAGGGGGGCAGAAGCATTAGTTAATCACCCCTTAAACTTGGTAGCAACTCATTTCAGTGGTTTGGAGCAACCATGAGGACTTGGCGAAACAGAAAGACTTCCCTCATTGGAACCCCACTGTATTAGCTGAAGTGTAACAAAAACATAGCCTTTACCCTGCAGAGGTTTACCATCACTATAAGACGACAGAGAGATAGAAGCACAATGAGATACACACAGAACAACAAGCAAGGCACCAAGAGAGAGATGTCCCTCCCTGAACTTAAATGCTAAAAGAACTTGAGTAACTACAAGATGCATATTTAGTACCAGAACAATAGGGGGAAAAAAGTAATCTGTAATTATCTTTGAAGTATGGCTGAATATGAGCCAAGCTGAATATCTATCTTTTAATTAAGATTCAGAGCACAATTCGAAGGTAGTGTTGGGNTCAACAAGGCAGCATTGACAGGTACAGACTCCCATCCCTCTTTCAACAAAGCTTTGTCAAAACCAGCTAAAAGTGTCCACCAATTTCTAGGGTCTGAAAAGTAGCAAAATCACACAATCTGATTTCCTACAAATAAACAGGATTTAGCTGAGAAGGTTCCTAAACTCTCACACTTCACTGCTAACTTCCTTCTCGAATGACTGCAGTAAATAAAAATGTGCACCTTGGCCAGTAAAGGAAGCAAACAAATGCATGTCACAGTTGTCACTCCAAGTCTCAGCCTGGATCCTGTTGAACTTGTCAGAGCAGGGAGCAGGAGCTGCTCTGTCGCAGGAACACGCTATTGCTCCCACAACCTAGCGTTCCTTGCCAACCAGACTGACCTTTTTTAAGTGGTGACCTGTTGGTGTACACAGTCATCATATGACTTCTTGGACTTTCTTACAGAGCTTCACATTCTTGCCACTGTCAGACAAAAATTATGGTTTATCACTAGTCTGTTCCAGCACGATAACTCCTGTGGCTTCAATGCCTAAATTGTAGAAGTAGCGCTATTACAGCTCTGTTAAAGCTACCTCCTTTGAGACACTTGGTGAGACACATGGTTTTCAGAAAACTAGACTACTCTTTTGGAAGGTTAACATCATCTGTAGGAGGCCATTAGCAAATCTAATATTTCTGAAGTATTTGTTGAAAAATTCAACAGGCCTCAAGCAAAGGTGTTGCCACAATGAACAATCACCCATGCGTTATGAGCATGTTAATATTGGCTACACAGATGAAAAAAACAGATACTGAGTAATTAATAACCACTTGCAGTTTCTTATTACATTTTAAAACCAAAGATCATATTAATTTAAGATTAGATGGCTAAAAACCAGAGTCTTACACATTATTTACAGTATGTAGGAGTTTGCCCTTGCCTGCTGTGTCTACAGACATAAACAAAGGCTAAAAGGTCTAATCTTACTTCCCACAAAATTTCTATAGCTGGCAATTTGCTTTCAGCAGATACGTGAGCTAAAGGTACAGGAAGGTGGACACTTCCACCCACACACAAGATCATAGACAGTCACAAAGCCAACAAAAATTTGTTAACCATCAGCCTGCTAACTTATTAAAGTCTAGTAATCTTCGTAATTCCCTTTAAATAGATGCTTTTTACAATTTTTACCATGGGAAAGGAAGAATAAATGTTCTTGCACAAATTTCCAGCAAGGCAAAATCACAAGGATGGTCCAGATCTGATTTTATTTCAGCCAAGTATCTGACATGACCAGAAATGTTGCAGTATTACAGCCAAATCAAAAACCCTTTCAAAGGACTGCAGCATGATGGACTGTCATCATGAAGCTGTGGATGTGGGAAGCAGAAAGTGTGTGGCATACTAAGATGGAAAGCATATGGATAGTAAACAGATTTCAGGGAAAAGATTTGCAAGGAGAGACTAAAAAAACTGTTGTTGACATTGAAAAGTAGGATTTAAATTGTAAGGCTTCAAGTGAATTTGGAATAAGTTTCTCTCCTTTATAATGCAACAGGGAGAAAACACCCTTTGTTCTACAGTCTTATACATGCACCTGTCTTGGGAATGACATTCAGTCTCGCTGGATAAATATTATTGAACAACTATATTTTTTCCTAGCTTTATTTTGTTCAATAAAGATTTCCTGCAAAAGTTTGGAGGATTTTTAAATCTTCAAGGCTAAGTATGAGCAATCTTGAAATAACTACTACATCTACAGAGAGTTTATCCCAGACATTTTCAACTAGAGAGCAGATTGCAGTAAAATCTCCTACAGTGCTCTGAATCTGGAAAGTGAACACAAGATAATCATTCTCACCTGTCCTTCCTGTTCCCAGAGAAAAGACTAGAGACAAAGGGAATGAAGTAAAAGAGAACTGCAGTGAGAAGGGGAAACAATCTGCATGTAGGTGTCAAAGGATGAAGAGAAATCAAGAAGAGAGATTTGTCCAGTAAAAGAAAAGATTATTATGTAACAAATATTGTGCAACATGACAAACAGCTGCAGCTGGAGTGAAAAAAGACATTCAATTACTACCCACATTAAAACATCCAGTTTCCAAATGGTAGGAAGTTCTTCAAGGATATGCCTACATCATACATGACTATCCAGTGAAGAGGTGCCCTACATCACGTCTGTGATCATCTGTGCTGTAGAAATACTAGTCTGTTAAAAAAGACCATTCATGATAGCATGGATTTATTCGCATGCACATATTTCTTATCAAGAAAGCACACACAGAGCTGTAAGAACCCCAGTACCTGAGTTAGCTCATGCAGGGTGATCAGTGTAGACATGTCAGGCTAACTCATCCTTCCAGCAAAACACTGTACCCACAAATCTCATGGGATCACAAAGGACATCAAATTAAAAAAAAAAAAAAAAACACCCTCAGCTGCAGGAAGCATTTAGGCTAGAATAACAAGAACATGACACTCAGCAGGGAGAGGAAGAAAAACCATACTTGAGCAAACAGGAGCCAGAATATAGCTTCCTATATATCACAAAATCAAAGTCTAAAAAACCATCAGCGTCACTGATCATTTGGAGTGAAGATGAAATTTCACTTACAGCAGGAGAGTTCATTAGGTGACCATCTATTCCACTAGGAAGGGTGAATCTGCATTACTAATCCTGAAATTGTAACTGAAACATTATTCTCGTCACTCTCTTCAGACCTGAAGCAGTAATTTTCCACATCAAAACATTTTAACAGATGACGCGTTACTGAAAAAGATGAGAGAATATAACTTGCTTTAAAGCAAACAATATTTTAATAAGCTTTTAATGATAATTAGTCAGAAGTACTTTTAAACAACTATCACATAAAATCTGTATCTGTGTATTCCCTGCGTAATTGTTTTTTGTTTTTGTTGTTGTTGTTGTTAAAGAAACTGAAAAAATACCTATAATTCCCTTCCTGCAAGTAGCAAATGTGCCATTCCCAACTTCCAACCCCCAAATTTCCTTTGTACGTATACCCCTAATCAAATAACCCAAACCTATTCAGAATAATAATATACCTCAGGATTACTGTGGATTATATTCACAAATCATTCTTGTTATTTGATCCCTTTGACTATTGTAATAACGCAGAAAAACTGGTATTTTTCCTGTTAACTGAGGAACCTTGATTAATGTAGAAAGGATAAGGTCAAAAAGGTAAAAAAGATAAGGTCAGAAAGGTAAAAATGATAGATGCTCTCCTTTATTGTCTATCCATCCACATCAATTCATGACTTAGTGGCCACATAGCATGTACTCAGAATCAGTACAGCGTTAGTACTGTTAAGAAAGGACATGACCTGCAAATACTACAGATACAATTGTTCTAGGCCTCATAGCATTAGCTAGAAATACCAAACTATAAAATGTGAAACTGTTATTGCAAGTGTTCAAATAAAAATCCAAAAATCAATGTTAAAGAAATCCAATAAAATTGCTTTCAGATTACAACATCTTTCATAGAAGAATGAAAAAAAAAAAAAACCCACAAAAAAAAAGCCAGCCATTTACCCTTCTGAATGACCATCTGCAGAAAATAGATGGTAAAGAGTCCCCATAATAGGAAAGATTGGTTGGATCTCTTTTAAAGGTCTGAAAAGAGAATGACAAGAGCTTTCTTTGTTTTTACAGTTCTACCTCAATCCCCCAAGCTTTGCAGTCTCCCTCCAGGCCCCTATCAATGAATGTTGTTGAAATTAGTCCATTTAAAAGATAGGTTGAACCATTTTCACACTGACTTATATAAAGCCATTTTTCTGTTTTATTAGTCACATTAGCATTCTATTGCCCTTTAAATGTCACAAGTTCAAGAGCACAGCTGTACGTATCCTGAAAATATTCCTGTTTGATGTAATAAAACAGAAAGGTACAATTTCCTGGGACAGATAAGGTGACAAAAAAAAAAAAAAAAAGGAAATGAACAGGACATAAAGGCATGGAGTAAAACAAAACACAGTAAAGCAAGATTGTTTCCAAGTGAAGGAGGAGGAGGAGTGTTACTGGCAGCAGAGATCTAGACAGGCTTGTTTGCGTTGTCTCTTAACAAAATAAGTGAAACAGGTGATGAACCTGCCGCTGCCTCTAGCTCACAGACAGGAAGAATAATCTTCACACTCACTTCAGGGGTATTCCCTAACCTGTTAAGTGCCTTTTCAAAGCCACATTGTGCATTCTGACTACTCTCATTTATTAGCAGTGATTTATTTCAAAGCAGAAACTTGCAAAATTCCCCAGCTGTATGTTATCTAACCTAAAACAAGGGCAATGTGCAAACTGCAAAATGGACAGAAAGAGTTCTTGGAGAACAAATGAATTCTGAAGTCTGTCAGATCTGACCTACCAGAATGAATTCCGGAGTCTGCAGGATCTTCTGCCAAAGGCACTGGAGGCGATTTAAAAAAAAAAAAAAAAAGAAGAAGAAGAGGAGAAATGTGGAAGTATGATAAGGACAATATACAAGACAGTGAAAACTAATCCAGTGAAACAGAAGTGCTTATCCTCATATTGTGAACTTCTCATTTTGGAACTCCATTATATATTATCGGAGCTGCATTACAACTCACCTGGTTGAAGCACTCTCTACAGCAGAAAACCCTGCAGCTGATAGCAGTTCAGTGCTTAGAACAGGGTACACACAGCTTGAAAATATCACCTGAACCACCAAGTTCAGCTACCCACCATGGAAAGCAATGTACAAAGAGCTCTTCCCCAAACTGCCATGAGAGCACAATGTTACCAGAGTCCATGCTGCACTATTCACCACGCTCTAGCAAGTACAAGGCTCACTGGGATGGCTTTTCAATGCCTACTGCAATGCCAACTGTCCTTGTAGAGGGGGTATTGGTGCACAAGACACAAAATTAGCACTTCTTAAGCAGTAAGCTATTGATAAAAAAGTAAAGGCTGCAGATGAACATATGAACACTGAAGCCAATGCAGCAGTCCCCAGGAGGACAAGTGAAAAAAGGCCCTCAAGAACAGGGCCTTCTCTGACCCAGCAGGAGCTCAAACCATCACGCCTAAATTTGGTGCTGGGAACAACAGCCTCAGCTCCGTATTTAGGCAGGGCAAGTAAGCAGACCATCTGGAAGCTATTGTATATCATTTGTCACAGTAAATGATAGCAGTAAATGACACAGTAAATCAAGGCTGAGAAAGCCAACTTCCAGTCATGTCTCGTGATTTAGGGTGTCCTGATCCATTCCTGATTTACATATAGCAGAGACCACCTTAATGAGTCTAATACAATAGTGAAGACCTAGGCTCTGCTCTTTTGCGTATGCTTTCTGCACAAGTACGCTTCAGCTCCAACTCATTAAAATAATGGGTGCAAATATCTTCTAGGAAATTATATGAATATTTTCATGCATGGTGCCTCTTGGAAAGTTAGTTCTCTTTCCTTGGAGCTGTGAGAGCTCTTTCCTTACAGTCTGTCAGGTCTGCAACTAGAGTAATAAAAATTTGATCCCAGGAACTACTAAATCCACTCATCAGATGCAGTACAGCCTTTCTAGTCAAAGCTGACTGTGCTTCTGGAACTGACAGCCCGCACAATTCATGGTCTGTGATAGACACAGATTGCCTTCTTTGTGAGAGTAGTTCCTTACTCCGAACCAATGCACAAATCCCACACCTTTCATTCAAATTGCTCCAGAAACTACATCCTAGAGTGTCTTCCTGCAAGTTCTACTGACAGTTCTTCCCTCCCTCTATTGTTACAGAATCAAGGAAGAGGAATTTAGGCAGAAATACATTCAAGTATTTTTCTGAGCTATAGAAATCGTGCATTGCTTATGCTATATGTTAAATCAACATGCTAGGCAATGTCTGCCATCTTGTTTCAGAAAACTATTGTTCCATGTATTTGTTTCTGCATTCCCATGGGAATAGGACCGAACATTTCTGAAAGACTTTTTTTCATCAAAAATAATCATCTCCCTCATTTATATTAGACATGTTTCTTCTTTATCTTGTTTAAAAGCATATTCTAAGCTCATCCATAATGAAGTACCCTAGGAAATCCAAAAATACAGATATATTTTCTTTCATTTTCTTAGCTACAAATTCAAGAAGTTGTGTTTTACATACTACGAATATTATTCATGATGTCTTAGTTCAACCACATTTTGATTTTGTTGGTGTGTCTTTATGAAGAAAAACCTCCAAACTGTGGAATTCTAGTGTTTGCATTTCACTGCAGTAACACCGAAGTTGCCCTACCAAGTCAGGGTAGACATCCATCTGGTCCACAGTTCTGCTTCTACAATAGCTGGGAAAGAGAGTCTAAAATCAGTGAAAGCATAGCTAGATGTTCTTAAAGCACCTCCCTAGAGCAATTAGAAAAGAGGGAAGCAGGCAAGAATACTCTCTCCCGAGGCGAAAAACAACAACAACAAATTCAGCTCCCAATTTGTGCACTAGCCAAATGTAAACTGTGCCGTTACTATGCCTGCATATCTTCTTTCAGAAATTTAATCAGGGGGCTGCATTTTCTATTCTATACAATGTGGGCATTCACCACACGCTATCTTCTTCCTTTGTGCAGGGAAATTAAAGTCTCTTTTAGTCATCTTTGTGCAATATTTGTTGTGAGCTGTTCCCCAAACATAAAGAGCTTTCTAAGAGAACTCTGGGGGGCCTGTGCCAATAGAAGATCAACCCTTCCCCAAAATCAGCCACCTAAAACTTCCTTTTACATGTGCTTTTTGTTTTTTTTGGACTTTCCAAAGAATTTGGAGGGTGTTAGGTACCTAGAGCCCATGATACAGCGTGAGGCTAAGACAGATGTTGCATTAGAAGCAGCAACCCATCACATTGTGGCACCACAACTGGGGCAGGTTGCTGATGAGGAGAAACCTGCATTTTCATTGCCTCTCCTGTACCCTTAACAACTATGTTTAATCCCCCTCTCCGCCTCAGCCAAAAAAAAAAAGATGGAAAACCTTACATACAACCATGGTAGGCCATTTAAAAAAAAAAGAAAAAGAAAAAGAAAAAAAGGCTGCTATTACATTTTCCAGCTGGCCATGATGCTGAATAGAAATGTCACAGCATAAATCTGCTTTTCCTGTAGCTAAGCAGTAAAGACGTTTGTGCATCATAACCCAGAGCTGAAGACACGATTTGCCTGGTTTGGGATATTTTGCCAATCTGAATCTCTCCTCTGGAATCAGCAACATTTCTGTTAATAAGAGTCAGCGCTAGAGCGGGACTTGTGACAGCATTGGGGTAGATTTGGAGATGAGGGAGAAGGCAGAGGAAAAATTCTCAGCTATTAAAGGACAGGCTCTAATCTGATTCTTCTGTGTTTATGAAAAGAGCAAGCGAAAGCCGGTGCACCCCCTAAGAAGGCAAGTGCTGTCATCACTGACCTTAGTGGGTGATTTGTGCATGCCCATTGCAACACAGCCTCCTATGCTGCCTTCTGGCAGCAGAAAGACCATTCATCATTATCTGGTGGATTTAGTGGAACAAGTCAATGCTCCCCCCACTCCCCTGCCTTGCTCAGAAGCCAGGAGGTGCAGCCTCAGGAGGTGGCTCCGATTGGTACAGCAATGTATTGGGTGTAACTGGGTCCTGTGTGCATCCCTGTCCTTGAATGGATGTAATATCAAGATGTGATCATGTGCTTATTATGCCAAATAGACAGAGCTGGCCCACAAAACAGGCTTTTTGCTTTACTGACACCATGTGAAGAGACTGCTTCAATAACAAAGGCCTGGCAACTTTGGACCTATGCTCCTCAGCCCTAGCCAGAGCCCTGTCTCCTCGTTTGCACTGATTTGACATCACAAAGTAACTAGAGAGCCAGATAATGAAGACCTCCCTGCGCCCCTCCAAACACTGCAAAAAAAAGTGCCCATACCTAAGCATGAATATTAAAACATGGAGCTAGTCGCACACAAGCAGGGCTGTGGTGACTTCACATCCAGCAATTCTTCCCTCATGTGATGATTTGGGCGGGGGAGCTACCACCCAAAAGGCAAGCAACACAAGTCCATCCTGCAACAGATCCTTAGTTAACTGCCAAGGTTGAGGGCATAAAAGGACAAAGCTTACATCTACTGTGCCCTGAGCATAAGGTGATGAAGAACAAAGTCTGTAAGATCACATACGCTTCCTGTGGCTCACTCTCCCTAATATTGCTATATGATTGTCTCTTTGCGGAAACCACTTCGTAGGTTTATCATAGCACTGACATTGTTTAATGTCAGAAGCCCTGGGCATACATAGAAATTCCTTTAAAGCCTTGTATGAGAGAATATAGAAGGTTAAAAGAAAACAAGCAAAAAAACTACAACAAAAAGACCTAGGTTTACTTTTGAAAACTGCTTTCTGTGCCTTTTATTATATATATATATATTTTTTTTCCTTATAGGCTTTACTAAATAGTAAATATAGTATTGGCTAAGAGTCATGTCCTGTATATATGTGAGGCAAAGTATGACAGCAGGCAAAAAAATAATGTTTATATTGTTGTATAGGAGTTGTTCATTTTCATCACTGCCTTACAGAGAGTAAAGATAATGAAGAAGGGTGGCTGAGAACCTGACACGAAATTGCTATTATTGTTTGAGTATTTAAGAACTCTAATTAAAAAGATTTCAACACCCATACATGATGAAAGAGCTGTATAAAATTAATAGCAAAAGAAAATGCTGTGTTTCACTAATAGTACCAGAATGCTTGAGATTTACAGGTAAGTTGTAACTGATGGGCTCTTATTTCTTTTAATACCACAGAATAAATCCCACACATTTGTAAAATCTACATTTCATAAAATCAGAACAAATCAAAATGAGTCCTTGCTGTTCTCCATCAGCTTTTTCCAATCCAATACTTTTTTCTTCATCCTCCTGTCTTTCACAGATATGATTTTTTTTCCCCCTAAGTAATCTAAATTAACAGCTTAAAATAGCCCATAGATTTGATTTTATTTATTTATTTTAAGTATTTGAGGTTTCAGGCAGTGTAGCCAAGGATCTAAACACATCTGAAACTCATGACTAGTCTATTCTTTCAATATTAAAACCATATTTTTAAAGTCTTTCACATGACTACGCTGTGAATCCAAAATCTTGTTATACACAGACCTATACTTGAAGTAGCAGAAGGATGCTTAGTGAGTTTCTGTATGAGAATTCCACAAGTTGTACACTGCACAACACAGTTATTCTTATACAAACAGCAGAGCTTTTATTATAAAATACTTTAAAATACATTGCAGTGATGAATGCAAAACTCCTGGTCCTCATTATACCTTATTACTCATTAAACTGATATAGAAATACGCTTTCACAAATACTGGTACTAAGTTTATTCAGAGAAATATTTTCACTCGTAGTCACACAAGCATCTTCTCTTTCCACTCCTTCTGCTTCATGCTGTGATCTTATCAGAAACCTGAAGGCAAACAGAAACATAACCAGCCCCAGCTCCAAATAAATCCCAGAATCTAACTACCAATAGATCCCTCCACAGAATCCAATTAAATAGGAAGCACATGTAAATTCACTGAATTTGGTGAAAACAACATTTGAGGTGGGTACAGTCCTTCCAAGTACTAGGGCATAATTGTAAGCTAGTTCAAAGACAGAGCTCCTAAACCATTTCTCCCAATATGACATTGAATAGAATTACACTCCTAAACTTGTACTTATGCTACATTCTCCCTCACGTAAAAGTCGTAGTAGTTTACTGTTGCACAAGAGAAATGTAAAATGCTCATAAAACAGCTCTGCAAGGGAGGTTCAAGGCAATAAGGTTTTGAATAAAGGACAGCATCCAGGTCTACATAATATTCAGCAATGAAAACAGGTGCAGATTGTCCAGATATAGGGAAGACTAGAATACACAGTAATATATATATAGCACTGCCATAAATATAATAACGGAAACAGAACCTTCAAAGGCAATCCCCTCCACAAACAGTTATCTCCCTGGGGAAAGGATGAGATTAAAAAAAAAAAAAAAATTCAACTCATGACACAAATCATGTTGCTTAATGAACTCACATATTCTAATGAATACAGTTGTCCAAGAGCGTACCTAAATCAGGGCCAAATCACTAGCTGAAGATCTCGCCAAAAATACACAAGATTGTATTTTGAACTACCAGCATGTGAGTGTCTGCCACCAGTGTGACACACCAACTTTTCATTTTTATTAATTACAGAGTTGTTTGGGACTCACTCATAATGAAGGACATTTTATTCTGCAAGTGGAGTGGCAGAACTAACTCTTAATAATAAGCCATTAACGTAGTGAAATCAGTTCATATGAAAATCCACTGGCATTTTCATTATTTTGCCTTGTTTGGGATGAAAACAAAAAGTAGAGGATTTTGACAGAAGGCAACCTCCCTGTTTCCTGGGCAGACTACCCCCACCAAAAAAAAAAAAAAAATCAAGAATTTTGATTTCCAAAGCATCACAGAATCTGGCATTCTGAGCCACTGCAAAAATTTTCAATGCATGTTCAAGCATAAGATAATTATCTTGTTTTCTCCCAAGCCAGCATTTCTCACTGAACAATTGCTCTCGCAATGCATGTATGCATGCAATACCAGTTGTGCATTAAGTACCCTGTTCTGTGCTGTTCCATCCTACAGGAGAAAATGGGGAACAATGCTAACTCTCATCACACAATAATTCTATTAAGCTGATTTTAATCTACTGTTAATTATTACGAATATATATATAGTGCGAAGATACCCAACACAAAATATTTCATCCTGATTCTCTGAAAAAAAAGTTAAGACCTCCTGTTAGATCAAAGTCTTACTTTGAAACTTCTGCCATCATGATAATTCCTATTTGTATAAATGAAAAGAACAAGAAACAAACAAAAATGACCAGTGCTACAGTTAGACAAACTACACTCACTGAGGAGACTTTCTGTAGATAGAGCCTTAAATTAAATCTGACCTTAGCTTTTGATCACCTGAAGGTAAACTTAATATCTTATCACACTACAATGCACTCAACTTTTCATATTTTAAATCCTTTTATCTTGATTAGACTGTAATTCTGCAGAAAGTCCCTAAACCTAGGAAAGGAAAAAACAGAAATGTATGGATGAAAGGTTTTAAGAAACCAAATGTTTCAAGGGCAGGTACAAAGATTAGTGTACTAACAAGTAAATAACACCTGAACTGAAGTAGCTTCACCCAAGTAGCCCTAGCTTTACAGAATGTGCCAAGTTTTCAGAAAAGATGCACGATATTACGAGACACTGCTCATTGTTCAATAAAGATGATACCATATAAAAATGGTGCCCAAGGGAATAATTTGCAAAGATGTCAGATACTAGAGATTTGGATCACCAGCTGGTAAGCTGAGTCTCATTAATGTCCCTGTCCACACTGCTCCCCATTCTGAATAACTAGTCAAAATGCATGTTCCAGAAATTGCATGACGCCTTTGTGTCTTCAGGGACAATGTTTCAACCACTTGCAGTTGATCTAAGAACTATTAATAGATAGACATTATAGAATCATAAAGCTCCCTCCCCCAGAAGAGAAAGCACAACTTCTTGAGGTAGATGATGAAATTAAGGAGTCGTATACCTGAAAAAGGTTACTGTTCCTGACCTTTTGTGCAGGTCCAACTGTCTTAATAGATTCACAGGCTGTGGCATATTGGCTCTAAACAGTCCGAGATTCCCTTACAATCACAAGGTGACACATCCTTCCCAGATCTACTGAAGAACTGAATAAATGAAAAAAGAAAAATAAATAAATAAAAAAGAGAAGAAAAGAAAATCATTGAACAGAATGATAACCCAAATAACTGAGTGATAAGTAGAGGGCTGGGTGGCTAAATGAGAAACAGCTATAAAAGCACATGGGGAAGGAAACACCTGCAGGAGTCTGAGGGAGAGACAAAAGAAGTATACACAAAGGAAAAGAGTAACAGAACATTGTAGAGTTTTTTTGGTTTGTATGTTTTTTTTTTTAATATCTGGAACTACAGAACAGTGAATTTCCATAAGAAGTTATTAGGTGGAATTTGGCTTCCCTCAGGTTGTTTATACGAGCAACTAAGGACCAAGTTCATCATTATATACAAAACAGCAGCAGTTTTAACAATCTTATACCTGAAACTGAGCTACAGCTCCTTGCCTTTCTCCACAGCGGGCTTCTGAGAAATAAATGGCTTTCTGTCCAGAAATAGCTCTCACACAGTCCATGCTGTAGTCTCACCCTTTTCACCCAGTTTTTAGACCCTCCCCATGCACCTCTCAGTTCAAGGATTGTCCATCTAGCACTCTGAAGGAGGACTGCAGGTATTTTTCTGTACCAAAAGGTACTGTTCAAGATGAAAGGTTTGGGGGATCCTTCAGGAAGAGAACAAATTGAATAAAAAAGTAATTTAGAAAGTTAGAATTCTAGCACTGAATCCAAGTTAATGCTATGGCTTTCCATAGTATATATTACTCTAAAGAAAGAAATAAAATAAGAGCATATATTGCATTGGTAGTTTAATTATTTAATCTCACTAATTAAATTGCTATGTGTCTGGTATGTTTTGTGCATGGTTATGATTGTCAGGAGAAATTAATTCACCAAATTCTTTCATCTCCAGGGTTTATTCTGTGTCTGTGCTTATGCAATTATCTTCATAGTGTGCTCCTTTTCTTGTGTGGCTACAGTTATATATGTCCCTTGAAAGCCACAGATGGCGTCATCCTCTACACACGAAGTATAATAAAAAAGCCTAAACATCCTGGCATTGTTGACAAAATGTCCATATTCACCTTAATGCTCATAAGCTTTCTTGCAGCAGTAAAATGTTTTTGAGCCCTGGCAGGGGTGATTTTTAATACAGAGCCAATTGTTAGCAAGAGTTCAATAAAACAGTCAAGCTTTCCATTTCCAAGGCAGGATCATAAAATATTTCAACACTGAATAAGTAGAGATACAGAGCAAATCAAGAGCTAGGTTTCTCAGAGAGTACCATACAGTTTGGAGGAGGTGTCAGCTAACCTTGGCTGAAGATATGGTCTAGAATTTAAAGATGAAAATCCTCTAACTTGGCAATTCTGCAGGCCCTGATCAGCAATGTTACCTGAAAGATATCAGCTGGCAATATGAAAGACAACGTTCAGTGTTGTATTTGTCAAAAGCATGCCTCTGGCTACATCCTTGAGAAATTCTCCTGCTAGTAATAAAGCCATATAACTCCATAGCTCTGCTGTATATACTGGTAAGAATGACCTGCCAGAGTGTCTAACAATGACTTGACAAGCACATGGCTATAGCAATTGCTGAATCAGGAGCTTCCTGAACATCTTGAATAGCTACACATAACTCTACTCCTGTGTTCACTCTAAAGCTGTGAAACAACAATAGCAAAACTGACAAAACTTCTTACCCATCAACAGAAGATCTGAACTTTCCCTTCCCATTACCAGCACGACAGCTGTGTAGTATTAAGTGATTTATCTACACCTGGTAAGACACCACGCCTGATCCTCTGACTGAAAAATAGTTTGCTCATTATGGTATCTGTGTAAGATTTATTGTTCCAGGATGACAGACCTGAAAGTCCCACAGCAATGACAACTTCCAGTAATGATCACTAGTGCATACAGGCTAGCCTCTGCAAAGACTAAGCTCAAAATCAGACACCTCTCCCAGGAACCAAATGGCGATGAGACTTACTCATTTTTTTCCACTCTTCTTTCCAAAGGAATCCATTTTATCTGGAGACAAGGATTAAGCCATAAATCTATGAAGATTACTTAGAACATCTCACATAAATCCAGTTCTGTTCGAAAGTCACGCGTAATAAGTGTATCTGCCCTTGCTGAATCAAAGGTTATTCAGTCAAACACAGGTGCAGCATCACTTTGGCCAAGTGCCACATGCAGAGCAGTAGATGCATGTTTTAATAATTAAAAAAAAAAAAGTAACAACCCACAGAGTACTCTTTTTATCCCAAAGAAATATATGCAAAAAAAAGGGCACAGTTTCATGTAATCTGGACGTATAATGTATGCAAATTGACTATTCAGAAAAGAAGAGCATGACTGCATAACATGTATTTTTATTTTCAAAGTCAATAACTTATTTTCTTACAGCTGCAAGAATAGTTCTGCTTTATACAGCCAAAACTCGGGTACAAATTATTTTGTCAGGAAGAAACAGTAAATTGTACAGAATTTAAATGCAGCTGTATCCTGAAAGGTGACTTTAAAATAACATTATGGATCTCTATGTATATTATACCCCATTTATTGCATGCCAGATTTGCTCAGTTGTCTACTCTGTCAGCCCTGAACTGCACTTCGGGCTCTCCTCTACCAGATGCCCACCCATTCTACAAGGGACGCTCTACCCCAGCCCTCATATTGCTCAAGATCAGGGCTTCACCTCGCGATTGTATTTCTGCCTTGACATTTGGTCCAGATGTAGCTCAGTTCTGGGGTTATGTTGGGTCTGCACAACTAACAGCTAAACCAATACAGCTTTTGTACGAAATGTGGCTCCAATGAAGCCAGTGGCAATGTTCACAGTGACAGAGGCTGAAGATCACCTTCATCTTTTCCAGGAAGTCTGAGTGAGAACAGAGGCTGAGCAAATCTTACGCTGAAGGAAGTGCTGTGTGCCTATTCTGAGTATTGCTGTATTTCAAGTATTCCTTCCCTCCTCCATGAACAGAGGTAAAGGCATCCCAGACTCCTGTTCCTTTCTTCCTATGGTACTCTTTCTTTCTTTGCACATTTCCACACAATTTTGATTTGTGTGTTTTGGGGTTTTTTTGTTTGTTTGTTTAATTAAGTAGATACACTAACATGCTTCACTGTTTCAAGAACACAATGCAGCATACAACGCTTTCAAAACAATAGCTAAAAGAACAATAGCAAAGAAATTGTTGTTTAAGTAGTTCTAATGAGTTCTGCCACTGCATTGGGTAGTTATGTTTTTAGCTCACAAACATCAAACCTCACTCAAGAACTTTTACTTCAGCATAACTTATTACTAGAATTACTAGAATTAGTGGACCCAAATACTCCTTAAGACGGATGTTTTTCCATATTGGTGTCTGCACATTTAAATACTAGCTGTGGTGCTGTTGAATATAAGGGACATAATAAATAAAGGCAGTAATATGGAAGTAAATTGAGACAAACGCAGAGATACAAGGTTAATGTTCTTCATGGAAGAAACTACATTTTCCCCTCACACTGAAAGCTCATACGAAAAAGAAGCAACAGCAATAGTTGGTTCTCAATTTCTCAAACTAGCATGCAGTATTCAGCATTGAAGGTTAATCAGAGATGAACAACTTTCTACCCAAAGATATTAACACATCTTTCCTTCATACATTCATTGTGCTCCTCAGACTTATCCTGACTGCTTTTACTAACCTACAAAAAGAACTGTAGTAACTCTTCCACAAACATATCACTTATTCCGCATACTTATTCCTGTTCAGACTTGCTTGACTTGCTGAAGCTTTTATAAAAAGGCTGCAAAGACTGGAAGAGGAGCTTTTAAAAAAAAAGAAAAAAGAAAAAAGAAAAAAGAAAAATAAGAAAAAAAGCCAAACTGATAATTGCACAAAGCAATTGAAAATGACAGTCTAGTGAAGAAGGAAAAAAGGGCATCTCATCTGTTCAAAGGCTAATGTTGGAGCATTACCTTTTCCACTCGCCCACTCTAACCAAAGTACAAAAATGCAATCAAAATATTTTTTTCTATAGTTGTTGGGTGGTATCAGAAAAGAATCTTCAATTACAGTCGTTTGGACTCAAGATATTATAACACTGATAGAAGCAAATAGTTTGAACACCAGCATGCCATTCTCAAAATAGCAAAAGAGAAAATGCTGGATATACAAAGCATTCAACAACCAGTCATTAAATGGAAAAGTGGTGTTTTGAGCAAATAATGTCTGCAAAGCATTTGATTGTGCAGCACTATTCAGTTGAGTCCTAATGCAACAAACCTGGAAGAATGAAACGTGATTTCAACTGAATACCCTCCTTCCTCTTCACTCATACTGCACACAATAATTGTGTCAGTATCTTTTCCTCTTGCCACTTCTGTGGTTGCCCACATAGACTTAAACAAATACAGTACAGTACATCTCCATGCAGAACATCTGATTTTAAGTGCTAGCATTTTTAAGCCAGTGAGCTTAACGGAATTTAAAACAACAAAGTGTCTATTTTACATTCACAATTTATGCTATTCTGTCAGTAATGAAACACCAAGATGAATTCATTCAGCTGCAGAGCAATCAAGAAGCCTTATAAAGGCCTAAATGTGGCAGAGCCCTTTCTAGACAGGTGAACTACAAATGAACCTAGGGCTAGTTCAGTTTCATTAACAGCAGAGCATACAGAAGAGATACGCAAGGTTCAGGAGTAAACTCACCATGCTACCACAGAGCTCATTCATTATTATATTTTTTTTTTCTTTCACATTTCTGCAATGTATACACCTGCTCTGTGAAGGCAAATCCAGTTTTACTGCAATGTGTGTGCTCACATCACGCTAACAGCCCTCTAAATCTCACTTAGTAACACCAAGGAACTGCAGGTTCTCAATATGGAGCAGAACAACTTCCAAGCCTCTGCACATGCTCAGAAGCAGCTTCTCCCAGATCTAGAGACTATTACTAGAGACAAAGTAGGCAACTAGAGGCAAGGTATCGAAATATCTGCTTTTGGGGGAACAGTGGGTCTTCAGAGTGAAAGCTGGAAATCACGATTAGCACCTAATCTGTGCTAATATGTCAGTTTAGAAGTCCAAGCTAAGGAAATGAATGAATAAGCTTGCTCCCTTTGTAGCAAACCAGTAGGACACTGGTATTTCTGAACTCTTGGTCACTTCCTACAGTTTAGATACTGAAATCAGGAATGCATGAACCCTGTTCATCAGTGTAGGCCCCTACAAGTCTCCCACAACAATTCAAAGAAAAACAGAATTCAATTTTTAAACAACAGAAGAAAAAGGAAGGACATTGCCATTGCCCATCATTCATATAACAGATTTTCCGATCAAAAGACCACAGTCAACCTTCAAAATCAATCTCAGATAAAGCCAAGTTATCTGGCCAATAAGTAAAGAAGTGAGATGCTGTTAATTCTTACCTTGTTCCCACTTCAAGGATTCTTTCTTTTCAGTATCCTGCATCTTTTCCATGGAAATCACAGAAACAATCCTGAGCTATAAACCAGAAACAAGGCCTTTCTAATGCCAGTCTGTAAGCCTTACCTTAAGTATCTTCCTTTTTCTCCAGTAATGTGCAAATGCTCCTCTACAGAATGCAGTTTGTCACACATCTCATAAGTATCTAGACAGGTGATGACAGAGCCACAGCCCTGCTCCTCAGCACTCCTCTTCTGCACACTTCAGTCCAATTTCTCGCAGGAGAGAGAAAAGCCCTCAAGATTTCAATAGCTGGGTTTTTACGTGGGCTGCAAGGAGGCAGAATTGAGCTCTCAGCATTGAGCAATTGCACACTGATTGTTTAAAAAAAAAAAAAAAAGAATTAATAACCTTGGAAGATGCTGTTGATAATCAGCTGTAAAAGACCTCACAGGATTACTCAAGATGCCAGACCTTGGGCATATCCCATCTCCTCAAGCATGCCTTGTCTGCATCAGATTGACGAATGCAGAGTATGGCCCCAAGCAGTGTCTCAGGAGGGTGGAATGAACACTGGTCAGGACCGAGTGGTACAGGGCTGCCCTTTCTGCCTCAGCTGCAGCCGCCACAGGTCTTCTTCTAAGGCTATATCTGCTCCCACAGGGTTGTGCATTGAAGTAAGAAGGCCAGGACTAGGCAGGCATCAAGACTGAAGCAGGAGAAATAGTGGTTTTCTTTCCAGTATTTCACAGTCAAAGTGCCAAGTTAGAGACCAATTGCATATGTTTTGATGTAGCTGAGCCCCCTAGTCAACAAGGTAATGACAAGGTCTTTTTAATGGTACCTTGGCCTCGAGAGCACTGATTTCTTGGGATACTTAGGAACCTAAACATTTTTTAAAAAATGAAAAAAAAAAAAACAACAACAACCAGTGTAAAGAGAACCTCAAAAGGTTTGGGTAAGCATCAAAAAGGCCGGCAAAAGAAACATTATTTATTAACATTATTGTGATATGCAACACCTACACTGAGTTCAGTTATTTTTCTGTTTAGCATGAATGTGGTAGAACAGGTGTAGCTCTTGATTCTTTTCCAGACATCTCCTGCATATGGCCCTTGAAATAGCTTTAAAACATTTGGAAGTAGATTAAAGACTTCCCTATAAATGTTTCATTCTACTTTAACCATGATACCAAGAGTCACTGTGCAGCAGCACCAGCTAAAGTTATTCTGAAGGCTAGTTTTTGAGGATGGGGGCAAGGAAGAGGGCAGGGCATGAAACTGCACATTGTTGGTATGATACGTGCCCTGACAGCTTGTACTCTGAAGTTCTGACTGGTGGAGCAACAAGGAAATAGACATCAAGCACAGAAGGATCTCCTTGAGATCTGCTGAGCTACTAAGAGTTAGTGGAGAAGTCTAGACCCACAGTGGGACTGTAGCAATACACAAACACCAGATAATGAGGTGGTGTCCAAAAGATAGAAATGGGTCTGGGGAGGCTTGGACCAGTCTGCTTTTACTCATGAAGGTACCAGTAGGATCTTTTCCCTGGAAGAAAGAAACGTGGAAACAGGAGACACTCAAATGGCTCTGTTTGCAGTATGTCTTGCGCTAGCCAAAGCTTAGCCAGGCCAGACAGTTGTAGCATCTATCTCATCACATTGTTTCACTTCTACTTCTACCTGCAGCCAGAATAAGTATATGCAGAGAAATGTGACAGAGGAAATTAAACCAACAAACACAATTATCCTTCAGTTCCCCTGCAGCTGTAAAGTGAGTAACTTTGATAGGATCAGAGTCCAGTCAGACTTGCTCCATCTGTACTACTTCTATCTCAGCTATGAAGGTATAAGCTCCTGAGCAGCTTCTAATAAATGAAGAGATAGGATCACTTTCAAGAGGATTAACCTATTAAAAAAAAAGGAAAAAGTGGACTATAGGTAGGCATGCACAAACAGACATAGTGCTAATCACAAACTAGCTTGATAGCTATGAAATACTAGCAATAGTCAAGAATAGCAGGGGTGGGGGAGTATCTGTATCATGAAGCTTTGATAACATAAGAATTGCTTCAGAACACATAATGAACTATTAGAAAGCAGTGAAAATTACTGTATTTTTTGGAAATACAAGGATTGAAACTTTTTCATAGAGCCCATCCATTTATCATGAGGGCCCACTATCACATTGAATATAATGCTGGGCCAATCTGCAACATTATTAATACAACAAATGGCTCCAGACACTTTAACACAAAGCAGTAAAAGAGCTTCAGTGAAACCGCTCTGAAAGATCACATTAAAATCTCTCTTCACAAAAATCTGCAGCTTGTGGATCAACAACATACTTTGTCTTTTAGATCAACTTAAGACATCATGCATTGTGCAAAATCCACTGTGAGGTCTCAGGAATCAGTATAG
Source organism: Chauna torquata (assembly GCA_013399475.1). Lineage (NCBI taxonomy): Eukaryota > Metazoa > Chordata > Aves > Anseriformes > Anhimidae > Chauna > Chauna torquata. Next base: position 201,465 of record VXAL01005854.1, read on the forward strand.
GTTGTTTTGCAGCTTCATGAGGCTCTGTGTGTCAATAAGTAGTAAACAACATGGAGGCAGGAGGAGGGAACCCACATCGATAGAGATCTGTGAGCCAGTAGTGAAATGGTGGTTTACATGTCATATACCGAAGGCATTTGCCTATCTTGCTAGCCCTGCTCTGTCAGGTTACATTTCATTGAGATACATGCAATGTAATAAAAACATGAGTGTCAACACAATCTTTGAGCAAACCCAACCCCACAGCAACATTAGCAAAAGTTTTAAGAACTGTGACTTGTTTCAGTACATATTTAGATGCTAGCTTGGAAATGAGTGTATTATCTCAGATAACAGCTCTGAGAAATGCGGTATGAAAACTAGCCTATCCGTAAATAAATATCATATCCGATACTTGCATTTTCCTCAGAATACCAAGCAGCAGTCTCCCTCCTACAATTTTATGTCCTAAGAACAGATTATTTAATCTCATTTCTATTCCCATCCTTTCCACGCAGCAAATTCTGTGTTCTGAAAGTCTGGGTGCATTTGCAATCCTCCATGTGTAAACTCCTGGATCACAATTTTTCTGATGACAGCTCCACAAAACAGCAAGCCTGTCCATTTGTAGTCATATTATTTAAATTTATCTGGACAAGATGGAACTTTACATTTCAACCCAAAATATTTTTCTCTACTGGTATGACAAGCCATCAGTAGAAGCTCCACTTGGGGTAACCCTGATATCTAAAGTATATGCAAAAAGTTATTGTCACTTAGCAGGAGGAATCACAAAGAAAATAAAAAGATTAAGAAGAAAGCGTTCATGAACCAAGATAGCATGGGAAAGGAGTAACAGAAAACGGCATCTTCCCAATTTTCCTTCTTAAGCAGAATATTTCTCACACAAAACAATGAAAGTTAGTCATTGCATTGCTTGAAGGTTGAAGAATGAGACTGTAGGTAAGAAAAAAAAGAAGAAACAGACAGGAAACAGAAATGGATGTGAGAAATATCACAGACCATATACCAGTAAATTTTAAGCACTGTAATTCCAAGTCAGACAATGGAAACACTCCAAGATGTACCAACTTTTTCCCCGTATCTACCTCTGGAAGCAACGTTTACGTCTATTTTATCTGGGCATAAGTGCCAGAGACAGGACTGCCTAGAAGAAAGAAGGGAACACCCTGTTTTTCATATTGTGCTTGCACGTGCTCAAAAATGCAACATCTGCACACAGAACAGTACACAATTTATTATTTTTTTTTTTAAATCTACCTGGGTATGATATTTCTCATATCAACAAGGAAATCTGAGTTTCAGTGATAAACAGCTGTAGATCTCTATATTGTTTCCACTCACTCCAACAGTGATTGTATCATTGCCATGGTAAGTCTCCTTTGATGAATGAAGGCAAGCTGGACACTGCAGTGTGGAAGGCAACATGGCAGGAACAGATCACTCGGTTTGAATGGAGCTGTTTATTTGCCAGCTGTACCCATTGTGCTGAACAGGCTTCACGAATTTCTCTATTAAATCCAGACTACTTTCAAATTTAAAAAAAAAAAAAAAAATGAAGATAGCTTCAAAACTAAGGAGATAGTGGAAGAATTCTTAAATTTCTAGGAGACAGTAATTGCTGACCAAAAATAAATTTAATTTTACAGTAAAAAAAAGTCTGTATAACAACTTCTGATTATCACAAGGCAACAAAAGTGAAGCACAAAGCTGGTGAGATAGCTTAGCTATTATACAAAGGTGAAGAGAAAAATAATGCTGGTCATTCAGATAACATTCTAAAATCAAGGTTCTGATTGCAAAGCTATTAAAGAAAAGCTGACCCCATTCTGCTTTGCAACATAAATGCTTTCAATAGCAGTCACTTCCCAGCACGTATCATTATTTTCCCCATACTTTTTTTTTTTTTTAAATGAATTCTAGCTCTAAAATATGTGAAGTTGTCACATAGGAAATGAACATGCGTTTTGCTCTGGGTATTCACTTTTTGCACTGAAAGTTATTTCAGAGCGTGAAATACCTTCTGATGGTGCCAGAAGATTATGTACCATACTCAGAAGTGAAACTTATTTTAACAGGAATATCGACTCATTAAAAACTACTCTTTATGCCCAAAGGGTCTTGGGAAACTTAATACAGAAAGGGGAAAAAGCACAGTAAACGAACACTCCACCTTGGCACCTCTGTCCATGAGGGGTCAGGAAAGGTTCAGTAACACAGTCAGACCAAATTAAGTCAGCAGAATGCACCAAGGAAAGTCACTACATGCCACATGCACTTCAGCAGAGCAGTCAGCTGTACTATTAACTCAGAGATTAGTCCTTTAGAATATTATTTTCATAGTGCATTTACAGCACAAGTGTCATTGATTCCTGGTTGAATTGTGCATATTTACTGGCCTTTTTCTAAAATATTGGATGACTGTCATAATTATTAGCAATGGCTGAATCACATGACAATTTTAATATATTTTTTAAATTGCATATTGAACTCCAGATTGAAAAAAAGTGTTTTTTTCCTTCCTTGCCTGAAATAATTCAGTTGTAATCCTGTACAGAAATGCCCAGTGTCTGTTTCTCAAGTGACTCCAAAACATCCTGAGAGTTTCCATAATAATATCTTAAATTACTGTAACAAAACAAAAAAAAAACAACAACAACAAATACACACTTCAGACATTCTCTTAAAACATGTTTTTATTTTGGTCCCCAAATTCAAAATAGAGGTGTCTTGAAATAAGCAATATAATGGAGATTCAGTTCGGCTTATATCACCCTGAAACTTAACTCATGTAGAATTTAATTTAAAGGACTGGGCAGTACCCAGGGAGAAATCGAGACAGATTGTGGTAAAATAGAAGCTAGCTATCCTGATGAAAGATCCAAGGGAATCACAGCTTGTAAGCAACAGTGACCCTTGACATTTTCTGTGTAGAGACAGCGTTCAGAAAATAAAATGCATATGCAAATACTTCTTGAATCTTAACACTGACATCTCTGCTTCTGTTTTTGCTTACAGGTTCATAATGTCATCACTGAGGATTTGCAGAGGCAACATTGTGACTTTAATTGTAGGGAGGAGACAGCATTCAGGAGAAGTTCAGTTAGTGATATGGGCAGCTAGATTTCAATGGTGCTCTCTGTACCTATAAGCTTTGCCACAACTTGTCACTCATGTAGTTCATCCAGGTTTATAGCATGGAATTGGTGGATGAGGACAAGAGTATGAATGAATTTATGTTCTCATGATTTCCAGATTTCCTTATATAAAAAAAAAATTGGGAAAAAAAGTACATTTATAAAAACAAAAACAAAACACAAACCAGATACAGGTAGGCCATTTCTCAAGAAATAAATACATACCAGCAGACTTGAAAGATTGTGTGGTTTCCATTAGGACATTTCATTTATTTATTTATTTTTAAGATGGAATACAGTTTAGAAGCGGAATAGATGGCCCAAGGAATTGTTAGTGGATTACAAAGCTTCTGCTTTCTATGAACAGGGTCCCTCTAACCTGAATGTTATAGGGAGTTACTATCAACTTTCCATTTTCCATCTGTCTTCCATTTGTGCAAAATGAACAGATAGCCCAAATTAGCTCTGCAAACTAGAGTACGAATCACAGAAGCCACCATTACAAGTCACATTAATTGTCAGTTTAGCAATCCAGATGGCCCTTACCCAAACAGGCATAGCTACATGCTTCTGAACTTCAGTAGCAGGCCCTTTTGGGTACAATGAAGAATTTTCCATTGCAGCGCATTGTGCTGTGTCTGCTCAGAGGTCACATCCAAACTGTATTTTTCTTAACACAAAAACAGCAGTTATTCTTCTCTCCTACCACTGTAGACACCAATCCATGGAAGATTTTTCTAGAGTAAGCCCCAAAGTATTATATGGCATGTGTTGGAGTTGGGAAGACCTTCTGCATAGACGGAGCATTCATAGAGAAATGGTTGCGAGTTTAATCTAGTCTACACCCAGGTCTGCTTGGGAACATCCTGGAACCCTAGGAATGACTTAAAACACCCTTAAATATCATCGTTCCCTACAGACTGTGTGCTTCCTCCTTGCAACTTGATCCCCAATAGGGAAATAATTCATTCCTTGATGACAATCTTCACTTTTCCCTCCAATGAGAGAGCACAGGAAGAATAATGAAAGAATTATTCCCACTGTAAAAAAATGTTTGATACGTTGAGAGTAGGTCAGAGACTGAAGTTTATTTCCTAGCCTTAGCAATCAGGGCAACAAAGGCCACAAGAGTCAATAAAACTTGAGAGCTTGTTCTAATTTCATGTGCTCCACTTTGACAAAGGTATAACTTTGCCTCCCTTCCGCCCAATATACATCACTGTTGGAGCAGAAATATTGACTGCAGAAAAAATTATAGAGGAGACTATGAACAAAAGTAGCCATTGTAATGGAAAACAAACAGTTGAGAAAGGATTTCTACTATCACTTTAAATGAGTGACAAAGCAGGAGCTCCACTGAAGTCAACTAAATGGTCAGATAATCCATAGCACATAAGACTAAGCATATTCATTTGAACAAGGATCGAGTAGGAAGTCTGTGTGACACTTGTGGCTAAAGGAAATACAGGTAAGCTTTACTGCACCTTTTTCAGTCTTTGAGAGGCAATGATTCAGTTTCAGAAGACGCAGGCAGCTTCATACAACATTCACACTAATACACTTTCAACAGACCTCGTGGAATAACTCTGATTTCACCTCATTACAAACTGTGACAGTTCAAGAAGTAACCCGTTTTGAAACTTGCTCTGACAGAAGACTGAGACCCTTTCCAGAAGAGAACAAATGTTAATGAACTGAATCCATATGTTTTCTAGTGCAGCCATACAAATCTGAATATTGTCAAAGTGAAAATAATTTTTATGATGGTGCCAGTGCAAAAAAGATAACAACAAACTGTAGAAAAACTTCCTTAAAAAAGTTATCCAGCAAAAATTCAGCTGGCTTGGGAGGACTAGTTTATGAGACAGGAATCTCTATATATGAAGTCTACTGCAATACTTATTAACTGATAGGATTGTGGAGTGGAAGAAAATACATTAGCCTTTCAAAGTTTTTGTATTCTGAAACAAAAACAGATTTCAGCTCAGGTAATATCTCTGGTTTTAAAAGGTTTATTGCTTCACTGTGTCTTAGTCACATTATGAAATGTCTTTCCACATATAGAATTTTCAAAGTGTTCATCAAACGCACAGTGTCAGATTTAGCATCCTAGTGAATTAGTTATTCATCAGTGGAGAAGGCTTTTCCAATCAAAACCCTTTGTCCATCTCTCTGTATAATAAGCAAAGTGTGCTACTTTCCCTTCCAGCTCATCCCACTTCCACTTCCGCCTAACCCTTGTCAGAACTGCCAGCAGCTCTAGCATGGAGAGCTCTGAAGCTGATGACATCTGGGAAAACCTGAAAAGCAGGGGGAGATGGAAATATTTTAACAGCAGCAGCTGCGTCCCATTCAACTGGCTTGTCAAAGTACATCCTGATTGGAATAAATAAATTACATCTCAACCTCTGAACACTGGAGAGGAAACAAGGTGTTTACAACACAACACCTAGTTGGATCAATTCCAAACAGTGACATATGTCACACAAAGTTGCCTTGATGTAGCTAAGCACAGGTTTCTTTCCAATGTTGAAATCGGTGCATTAACATTAAAGTGTTGATCTTCATTTTGAATGACAGCATCAACACATCAGCACATAAGCAACATAACCTTGTAGAGAAATGCAAGACAGAAAAGCATCTTGAAGAAGTGTGTTTATGATTTAACACTGACTAAAGCCTACAGAAAATTATCACATTCCCCAGATGTGGAGAATTGTATTCTGATAGATTCCAATAGATAGTATTCATATCTGGGGATATATGCTTAAGTTTTTATAAAATGGTCACTCCTTAGAAGAAGGGCTTTTGAAAAAAATAAAATACAGTCCTGTAACTAGTGGTAAGAGCAATTCAAAGACAGATTCTGGATCCAAACAGCTTCAGTGAAATCCAGCTGCAAGCTTTCAACACAAGTTTCTCTTCTCCTTCCTCCCCTCTACAAAGCGAGGAGTGAATTTTGTGAATTGTCAAACCAAGACTAACAGTAGACTGGAAGTTAAAGCCAGAGGCCACCATGCTACAGGTATCCACCATAATATAGCTCAATGCAGACTGCTTGCATCCTTGCTAGCCATGTGCTGGGCCTCTGCTGATCAAAAAAATGGTAGAGCCCTCCTGAACATACAACACACATCTATGTCACATGAGCAGAAGGACAGATAGATCCCCAAGAGATAGGTCTTATACATCTCCATCTCTTGTTTTTAGGACTATCCCAGAGCAGTATTAATCATGACAAATGTAGCAGTTGTCGAGGAGAACAGTGTCTACATAAGTCGCCTCTGCTTTGCACACAGGCAATCAATCATGATTAGAAAAAAAAAAGAAGTTATATTACAGTACTACAAACATGCTTTTTGTCTTTGGTGCAATAAGGATTCAGACACTATATACTACAGATATTTTGCAGTCCATCTGCTCCGATAGAAAGTTATTATTTCTAGTGACAAGAATTTTAAAGTTGGAAAGGAGAGAGAGGAGTGTCTTGGAGTCTCCATTCTGCTAGATTTATAGCACAACAGTGCTAAGATTATAGCATTAGTCAACGATGATCTAACAAAGCAGAGGATCAGGTCCTAACTCTGAGCTACTGGAAGTTATATACATTTAACAAGCAACATGGGTCTATGCTGAAAAGTCATATTCCTTCTTCATTATGTCCTTGTGAGACATTTATCTGGTAATTTTTGACCCCAAATCAAATTTTTCTGAGTATCTGTACAAAGGTGACATTAAGCAAATGCAAATTATTAGCACAAAAAAAAAGCCTTAGTTTTTTTTTTATCACTTAACTTTCTAATTACAGAATTTTAATACTAATGATTATTTGTTCCAAGGTGACAGCCTGCATGCAATCTGACTTCCTCAGTTTTGAAGAGCAGCTCATGACTCAGGGAGCCATATTCCAACAGTGCAGCTGGCTGCCTCCTCCAATACCCCTCCCAACAGGCAGCTCTGCCTCCTTCCTACCAAAGACTGTCCGGCCAGCAATAGCCACAAGTCATTCCTTTATTAGGACTTCATACCTCTATCTGGACAGACCTGTTTTCAGACTACTGACTTGGTGTGAGTAGCAGCAACAATTGCTCTGTGGTGGTTCACACTTTGACAGTGGGGTTGTGTTTCTACACCACCACCACCACCACCCCACCGCCCCACCTTGTATTGGACCAAGAGTAAAGTCTTTAAAGCAAAATACAATGAGAGGTATAGCTTTAGTCCCATGGCTGCAAATATCACCATAAAATCATTCAATGTGCAAGGTTAAAAAAAATATATATATTCTGTGCATTTTTCTGAGTGGTATTTGCCTGAAAGCCAGAAATGAAGTGTCCCAACAGTCTTGACCCTTAGCTGGAAACTAGGAAGAAGCAACATACTTATCTTCTCTGCTAATCATAATCAGGCCTTGAACTCATGTACCAACAGACCTCAAATTCAAGTAGCTCTGCACCATAGAGAGTTTTAAAATAAAGGGTCTTTAATCTCCACTGATCCACAGTACTGCCTGTGGAATCAATCTTTCTGCTAGCTTCCCTCCATCTCAGAAGGAGCCTTTACCACCCAGTCATTTTATCCTATCACTCTGCTACTGGGGACATCACAAACAGATATGATAGATGGCTGTAACATCACCTATTGCACTCCTGAAAAGCTTGCAGACAGAGGAGGAGGCCAGAAATCTGCATCCAATACATCAGTGAAAACAAAAAAAAACAACAGTGGGAATGCCACCTCATAGCAAAGTATTCCCACTGCAGCTAGCATTTCAGTAAATCCTAGTAGGTACCTTTGACAGCCCCATGCCCTACCACAGTAGCATCATGACATGTATGTATCTAGTTTTCCTTTAAATAAATATTTTTCCCTCCACTTTGCATACTTTAATCCATCACGGAACACAACGTTGTTAAGATTAGAAAATGACAAGTAGTTTTGTGCATACTCCGAGTCCAGGAAGCAATTTCCACTAAGTAGGGATACTTTCATTACCAGTTATTTCAATCTCTAGCTCAGTTATTGCAGAAAGGACAAGTCCTCTCACTTTACCGCATCAAATGGCAGATTACAGCAATTCTTTCTCTCTCAGACCAGCTTAATAGTCAACCTCCCACTTTCTTTCTAGACCCCAAGCATTATCAAGAGTACAAATAGACCCCCTGACCTAACTCTTTTGCTTCACCTTCATCATAGGGTTGCTTGCTTCATTTACAGATAGGCAGCTGAATAAATGTATTGAGCTGTCTGCATTTAAGCAGAAAATGACACTGATTGTCACTAAATATAATGAATGCCGTATGCATGTTTCATTGGAACCACAAGCTCAAATTAGCCTGTCAGAATTTGACTGTACCCTGATGCCAGCCTGTCAAGTGACACAATTAGCTCAAGAGAATAAAGAAAAGGCTTGTCAAAGCCATCAAGGCTTTCCACTTGCTCAAGTCCCATCCCTTTGCTCACTGCCTTGATTAAATCTAAACGCATTTTGTATTTGCAGTTAGGTAAATGCTGTCTCTTTGCTCCCTCTTCCTCAAATCCCTTGTCACTATCACTTTCTTACTAAAAATCCATCAAGTCTGTAGAGAGGAAAAGGAAATAATTTCTTACAGGTCCCTAAAGCCTAGTTTTCTTGCAGTGAAAGGGAATGTTTACCTGTAGATAAAACCTTATCAATAGCTCAGCTTTGCTTTTCTTGTTAAGTACTGAAACGTATTAGAATAATATTGGATTTAGAGATGAACTGAAAGAGAAAAGACTTCAAGCAGAAGAGCTGTCTTTCCTTCTAATTCTTTCTTTCCCCACCAGCACATACAGAAGGGCAGCATTTCTTGTCGCAGATGTCCCAGAGAGCAGCAGAAAAAAAAGTGAAATTAAGCTCTGAACTGCTATCTGTTGCCTCAAGGGCACAGTCGTGCCTAACACAAACTGCTAACTCGCTAATCCCAAGCATGTCCAAAACTGACTCAGAGGCTGGCATCTCCAAGCTGCAGTTAGATCTGCAAAGCAGACTGCCTGTTCAGACCGCTCCTTAGCAACAGCTCTTTCTTCTTTTCCCAAGGACCCCCTTTCAGCATCTTCCCAGCTCTCAGCCCCATTTAGCCGACTCCACACCACCTCTTTGTAATTCCAAAGACTCTGTAAGGACACCAACACATTAGCAAAAAGGAAAAGATAAAAAAAAAAATAAATAAAAAGCAAACGTTCAAACCCACAAAAAAAAAACCCTACACCCTGAAATAATACCCTTCATCAATATTTTAATAGTTTTCCTCTTTTGACCACAAGAATATTCATGCTTGTATAACTGTTAATTAAAAAAAAAAAAGAGTGAGTGGTGATCTGTTCCACAGATTAGCCTCAGCCATGCTGATGGCGTTTCACAAAACAAGGAGTCATGCTCATTGCCAGTCATGGAGCCAAGGGTACCTTGTGAGATGCTTTGGAAGCTGCCGAGAGCTGCCTAGCGTCTCTTAGGGGGGAAAGGAGTGGGTACCTGGGTCTTCCTCTTTCTGTGCCAGTGGGATCCTAATCCAGCAATGCTAGTTCCTATACTGGCCTTGTAGCTTGGCAAAAGATACTTTCCAGCTCATAGCACATATCACACAGTTTTCTCAAGGATCCTATTCTTACCGTTGTATTTGGGATGGTTTCTCCTCAAGAAAGAAACACCCCAAACATGTCACTCCCTAGGGGACACCTCCAAGCAGAAGCTAAATGGTAAAAACTAAATTGATTTCATTAAGGGAATAAAATCAAACTTTTAGGTCAGAGACTGAAAAACAGGTTAAAAATAAGTCATAGGATCTCACACCAAGATCCAAGATTGTGTTTATAAGAAGATACCTTGCCAGGTCTGAGACTCTTACCTAGGTTCCTGCTGATACCAAGAAAGGGGTCTTCGCGATATTATTTAAGGGTTTTGACAACAGTGTATCACAATACGGTTGCACAAACTTACACGCTGTAAGAAACCCTGGTGCTTCCCTATCTTCCTGCAAAGGCCACACCTTCCACTTTAATGACCCAGCAGCTGGCATGGTAAAAGGGTGGCTCATCTAACCGATACCCCAAACCTTTAGCCAGTGCTCTTGGCCTCACTTTCTTGTGACTTGGCTTAGCCAAGGAGAAGGGGAATGAACACCCTGGCAAGTCTGGGCATAGTGGCTGCCCCAGCTTCCCAGTGGCCCCTTTGCTGCATCACCAACTCCGTGGCAGAAGAGCAAGGCATACAGGACTGCCTCTGCTGCCCTAGTTTGGCAGCATGGCATGCCAGCATGGACCCACACTCCCTGGCAAGTCCTCACTGGCCTAGCAAGGCTAGATAGCAAAATGAAAGGTGCTGCAGATCCACATAGACCCTAGACAGCTTTGAGGGATCCAGGAAGAAAGATGAGAAAGAATGGAGTCATCTTCTCAGCAGTGAACTGATCACGTTTCAGAGCACTATCTGATCACAAACACAAGATTTACTCCAAGTCAAGAGTGTTTCCATCCCCTCCATGTTCCCACACAAAATACTGTGAAGAGCAACCAAACACACACGGTACAGATGAGTTAGCCTCATATTTGTGGTCTTTCTTGAGACATGTTGCACACTAACCTTTTGAATTAGAGAGTTTTCCTTTTTATACTTCCCACCCCTAACAAGACTTCAATACTGACCTAAAAATAGTGAAGCCTCCTCTTGTGGCTGTCCTCATTAAGCTCAGCTGTCCTTACAGGGGATGCTTACACCTCATACCCTTCACAGAGCTCTCACTTGAATTCCATGCAGTGAAATTAGCCTATTCACTTACTAGAAAAGTTAACAAGTTGTTGTTCAATGCTAACAGACATTGCTTTTGCAATTTCATTTGTGAGGTTGCCATTTTGCAGCTCTCACACAAGCTTTTATCTATATTCCTCTACCCAATGAATAATTTTCATACAGGCAATGTCTCAGAGGAGAATCCACTCCATTGTGTGGATTATTAAATTAAAAGCTTCACCTGAAGTTGAACAAATGAATTGGTGAGGCATCTAGGACTCTGCCCACACTTCCAAGGTGTTTGCTGAGGAGCAAAAGGGAAACTGAAGAAACAGAGAAGGAAAGAAAAAGGTTGCACAAAAGTTTCAGAAAGGAATAAAACAGGGTTTGCTGGTATCTTGACACTGATTTGGGATACACTCCTTGATGGTATCACTACTTGACATCAGTGTCTATCAATGAAAGAATGACCCAGCACCTGCATGCTATCAAAGGAGAGTTGCAATCATCCCCTGGCAGAACTTCTATTCCATTCAAACACCGTTTTGCACTTGAAATATCCTTCCACCCAGAAAGACGTTGGCTCTTGTCTTTATCAAAGGCAAGCGTCAAAGATGAAACTATTAGTTTGTGTCATTAGCTCTGTCTGCATTTTGTCTATACATTGGCTAGCTTAGAACCAATATTTCTGCACTTTAACAGACAATTGCTCAACTTAAAGGCTTCTCCTTCAGCTTTGCTCTTGAATAGCTTAATATGCCATCAAGTGCAGCATGTCTTTCTAGAACTAAAATTTAAGAAGGCAGTAGAAAATTTTCTCCAGTCCACATTTTTAAATGCTAGTCAAGCCAAAACAATACTCACTGCTTCTCTAGTTACACATAAAAATGAAGGACTGAGGGATGCAACCTTCTTTAACCCACTTATACCTCCCAAACCCTCTTCTGTATATTTTGTGGTGATAAACAATAGCTCAGGTTCATCTGTAACAGAAAAGATTCCTCATGAACATTTCTGAGCCTTACTTCTGAGTTTCCTCAGGATCCCAGAGCCCACACCTGGTAGCCTGTTTACTTCTTTGTGTAGATTTCTTGGAGCTTCAACCAAGGGCTGCTAAATAAAAAACTTCTGTTGCACAGAGTACAAAACAAAAGAGCATAACTAGTGCACCAACACTTAAATATTAATTAGATGGGACTGGAACATGGAAACATTTAAAATAAATGTTCTTGATAGTATTATAAAATGTTAAATTTTATGCATACTAAATCATTCTGTAGCCTGTTAAAATAGCTTTTTTTTTCTGTGGTCTAGGAGATGCATAATTAATATATTTTTTCTAGCCATCAGTGCTTAATAATTAAATAGTTTGACTAACATTTAAATGGCAAAAGTACAAAAGTCCTTTGAAACAGCCTAACATTTTTGTGAAGAACGTGACTGAGATAAGTCATTTCTATTACTTTTTTTTATTATTATAGTTTATTTTAAAATAACACATACTGGTCTCTTTAGGCTCTTCTGATGTCTGGGGTAAAGAGAAGGCTTCTATGTTTTTTTTCCCTTGTTTATGAATATATCACTCAAGTGTTTTCTTCTTGCACTTACAAACTAGGTGCAAAAAACAGCCAAATAAATATGAGAAATTAACTGGACTTTTTATGTTTTGGTTGCCTTTGTATTTGATATCAACCAAAACAGAGACTTTAATAATAGTTATTACTTCTCACTACAGACTTTTATTACTTAGTGAAAACATTGAGCATCATGAAATTGCAAGATAAATAACAACAAGCTAGTGGATGGATGGACAGTCCCTAACAGCTGTGGCACATATTCCTTGCCTGGCCTTCACCCACCAGCCTGCTGGTCACAGACAACAGCCTACAGCATGGCAGCCAAGCAGGCAGAGTATCATATGCCAAGCTTTAGGGTCTGAATGCAAGCAAGGGGTACGTGGGCAATGGTCTGGAAGCAAGGAGAAGCTAGCGTTCAGCATCACTGTCCAGCGCTCATCAAGCTTCTGGTAGGTATTAGGGAAGTGTTAAGCAGAATTACAAGCAGACATTTGAAAGAGAGCAATGAGGCCACTTCAGTGTTGGAGGAGGGCACTGGAGGTGCTCACAAGCACCTGCAGTAGTGGGAGACAGCATGGAAGTACTTGCCCAAAAACAGAAAATGAGGGTGAAAGAACCTGGCACGTCCGGTGCCAGTTGCTTACTGGAGGTGGGAGTCAAGCTCTTGGGGTTGGAAGGAAGGATGGTTAGGCCTTAAGAGAAAAGCTACAGCTTAAGATGTGAGATGGAGAGAAGAGCAGAGTGGTGAAAAATGGACGTGCAATATATGCAAACAATGACTGCAGCAGCAGTACATCAAGTTGTATCCTAAATAGAAGGGAAGAAAATGGATTCTTGGAAATAATCTGAAATAGAAAAGAGAGAACAATTCAAGGTGGAAAAAAAGCAGTACGTTTTTCTAGGGAAAGAAGGTTCAAATTAAATGACTTCACTGGAGTACAGATCTCAGCATAAAAAAAAAAAAAAAGAAAAAAAAAATGTGGTTCTGCAGTAACTTTCTTATCCCAGGATAAAAGCCAGTCCCTCTTTTCCTTGCTTTTCAAATTTTTGCAGCACTGGCATTTCATGGTAGCTCAGTAAGAACCAGCCTGAGCTTGAAGAAATGCCACAGGAGCACTGCTGCTTTACAACAGGCTCTTCTGGAACTCCCCCCGCACCCCCGACCCAAACACACACACACCCTCTGAAGGAATAAAAGAAGCTGATAGCTGAATAATGTAACCAACAGCAATTCATTGCCTTGAAGTGTAGTAAATATGCAGAAAATATGAAGCATGACATAAGGTACTTCAGAAAAAAAAATCATGGTCTCTGGACAGAAGCAGACTGGAATTTCTCATATTAATGAAAATCATATGTACATTGTACTTTACAGATACACAGTTCAAACACTATGCTTTGGGGAATATATCGTGATAGGTACAGAGTCCAGAAACATAGATGAATATTCTGTTCAAAGTATATGGATTTTTTTTTCAACTTTTTTTTTTTTTTTGAATAAACCCCCATCCAGAAATCAATTAAGCACCACATTAAAGAAAAGCATGCCACTTGTTTTGCTGAAAGTGAAACATGTTCTTAGCAGGTAAGAGATCCCACTGCCTTTGCTCTCCTGAAAAACACCAGTGACAACAGCTCATAACAGGAAGGATTCCATTTTTCAGCATCATGGATGTTTTCTTACTAGCTTGCTGTACCCTGCCCAGCAATATACTGTTTGCCCTGTCCTGCAGCTCCCTGTGCCTGGGCCAGCACCTCCACTTAAGGGAAGTTTTGGGGAGGAAAAAATAAATTTCTCTAGAAGGGTATCAAGCAGAAAAAGCCCAACCACTTCTAAGCAGAATGAAATGTATTTGGTATGAACTGTTATACAGGCTGCCACCAGAATTAAGTACTTCTGCTTAGTAACAATTAGTGGACTAATGAATATAGAATATTTCTAATTTTGGAAGATATGTAGAAAAAAACTAGGATGGTTACCACATGAAAAAAAAGTCAACATGCTTTTAGCATGAGTAGCAAAACTTTTTTATCCACAGAACTATAAGGCATTACTTGCTGAATACAAGCTAATAAACATACAGGGAGTTTCATCTGAACTATAGTTTATAAATACTGTTTCTCTACTGATGATGTCTTGTACTTCCACAGCCCTCATGAATCTATGATAATAGACATTTGTAAATCACCTCCCTCAACCTCTTAACTGAAAAGTGTAACAAAGACCTCTTTTAAAGAAAGCTGATAGCATTTCTCATCATGATGCAAATAACAAGACGGAAAAAAAAAATGGTTTTCAGAACTGTCAGGAAGTCTTAAGGGGTACTTGAGGGTATTTGCTGGGTTATGTGACTCCAGGACAAAAGTCACCTACCATCACAGGTTATGCACACTGACAGAGCAATAAAAATAAAAGAAAAAACACAAAGTCACTCTCTTAGTGTGGGTAGCAGAGGCAACTCGGAATTTATGTTTTGTGAGAAATGCTGGTGTTCCAGAGTACGGTTCACCACAATTCAGAGCAAAATGTTTTTTTGCTGAGAACAGGAAATACTCATTCTGAATTTTCAACATTTGATATTGCAAAATATTCTAAACAAATTATACATTTCATGACAAGTCAGCAGCAAATACACTATAGACTTTACTACAGCTATCAATGACTCAGGCTGATTTTATGCAAAAGCTGAAGTATTTCCTCTGATAGTTAATAAGGACTGAAACATCCGTTTCTTCTTGATCAATATCTCCTGCTTCTGTTGTCGAGAAATTGTTCAAGCGACTATTTTAACATCTGAATTACACCTCCTGAGTTTTAGCTTTCAATAAAGTCTTAGAATTCAATGATATTATATTTGAGTTTTAATTGTAATATCCCTAATACACCCAAACTTCCTAAGGTAGAAACATGAAATTTCTAGGACTTCACAGATTAGCCAAGACCTCATCCATACCCTCAAACAGGTGCAGTTATCATTTTACATTGACTCCAAGTGCAAAGACCTCCAAACCTTAGCAGGAAAACTTCCCATGAGACCAGGCCAGGAGTCTTCTTTCCAGTCATGACTATGAGGAAGTCCCCTGATGACGCAGGGTCAACAGCAAACCTGACTTCTGCTTATGCAAGCATCAGGCTCTGCAGAATATTAGAGTGATTCTACAGTAAAATTAAATAATTCCTTTACATGTAAAAGTGTGAGCAGTGTCCTCTTCCCTCCATTACTCAGATGTCTTAAAGGGTTTGCCTACACACCCTGTTTAGAGTTACCCAGGCCAGCTCAGGCCCTTCTAGCAGAACAATTATATTTGCTTGATATTCAGCCTACGCTTATCTTCACTTGTAAGAAACCAACTACATGATAACCTGCCTAAGCAAGCTAAAATAGCTACCAGAGGTCCAGATCCAAATTAAGCTTTGGCACCTCTAAGAGCATGAAAATAGTCATTCTCAGTTAAATGAGAGGTCCACCTAGTCCAGTACCTTGTGGTACATGGCCATGAGCAGATGCCTGGGAAGTGATATAAGACAAAAGGCATCTATGCCTCTCTTCATGTGCCTGTGAAGCACAGCATTCTCTCTTGCCTTCCCACCACTCGTGATGGGGTTGTTCCTCAGCCACATACAGTATCCACATAGTTGACATCCCTCAATGGATTTCTCTTCCAAAAAACGCCCATTTCTCCTGACCTCCAAGATATTCCATCATTTAGCTGACATATACCCTTTTGTTTCCTAAAGATTCATTGCTACAACTGGTTCCTCGGCCCTGAATCTTACTAATTTGCCTTGCATTTAAAGGGTGGCATTATTACCTCTTGTAAATGCTACTCATTCGATTAAAACTAAATAACTTGTTAATAAACAGGATACTGCAAAATACAACTGAATAAAGGCAGCTACTTAAACAGATGGTAAGCCATAACATAGATGTTTCTTTGACACACACCACCCACCCCAGTACCTGCAGTTTTGGACATGAAGACATTTCTCCCCTTTTTAAACTATGCAAGTTAACAATTTTCAAGCTATAAAGGAAACTGTTACAGGAAAAGTGTTGTTTTGGTTTCTTGAAGGTTTTGTTGCTGTTTTATTTTTTAAATAAGCAGCAAAAGATGAATCTAAAAAAAGGAGAAGAATGGAAAGGCTGATGGGGGGACAAGTTTGACACAGTGGTAGTTTTACCCAGCTGAGCAGCGGAACCCCACCACAACCGCTCTCCCACTCTCCCTCCTCAAAGGAACAAGGGGAAAAAATACAATGGAAAAGTGCTCAAGGGCTGAGATACGGACAAGAAGGTTGCTTACCATATACCGTCATACGCAAAACAGACTCAACATAGGGAGATTAATATAATTTAGTACTATCACTAGCAGACTAGAGCAGTGAGAAACTAAAAGCAAACTAAAAACACCTCCCGCCCCCTCCATCTACTCTCTTCTACCTCCTTCCCCCATGCGGCATGGTGGAACAAGGAATGGGGGCTGCAATCAGCCCGTATCGCTTCGCCTCTGCCACTACTTTGTGGTCACTCTCTGCTCCCCTGCTCCAACATGGGGTCCCTCCCACGGGATGCCGTCCTTCCCAAACGGGTCCTGCGTGGGCTTCCCACAGGCTGCAGCTCTTCAAGAGCTGCTCCAACATGGGTCCATACCATGGGGTCCATCCTTCAGGAGCAAACTGCTCCAGCACGGGTCCCCCACGGGTGGCAGCTCCCATCAGATCACCTGCTCCTCCGTGGGCTCCTCCACGTGCTGTTGCATGGAGACCTGCTCCATGTGGTACCCCATGGGCTGCAGGGGGACNTATGTGACATGGGGCAGCTTCTGGAATCTTCTCACAGAAGCCACCCCTGTGCCCCCCGCTACCAAACATTTACCACATAAACCCGATACAGACACTCAAAAAACATATGTGAAAAGCAAACATCAAGTTTTCTCTGATCTTCAATACACTGGTTAACAGAAGAGACAGTTAGAGACCTGC
>VXAL01005855.1:0-10233 GCA_013399475.1 Chauna torquata
GATATTCTATGATTCTATGAGCTCTTTTCTTCTGTTGTCTAATATGGCAGCATGAAAGAGCTCCTGTAATAGGATCACATTATACCAGACAGTACAAAGAACAATAAAACCAGTATCTGTCCCAAAGATTTTCCAAGTCCAAGTAATTTGCCCAATCTTTTCTTTGAATTTAATGTCTATCATTGATGGATCCCATTTACTTTATCCTTATCGGATACCCAAATTTTTGTGTGTCTTCTGCTCCAAATCTGCTTATCTCAAAAAGCATACCTTTTCTGAATTGACCATATATAGGCACTTTCTGCAAACCTTTTAGTATTATATAACATTAGGTTCTTTAAAACATGTGGCTGAATAAATGAGACTAGAGGCCCCTTCATCTCAGTAACACATAACAATCGAAATGAGTACCTTATGAAATACAGAAACCCTTCACCAAGTAGACCCTGCTTACAATTTCACTGGACATTTATTTCCAAATTTTTAAGCACCTAGCAGCAACTTTCCAACCCTGGGCAGCCATCTTACTGTAGTTCTTCTTTCTTGATACATAATACATTACATAATACTGCAACATTTCATCAGATGCCTTTCCAAAAACAGAAATATTCTCTTTTTCTTTGAATTCAACTGATCTTACACATACAAAAGATTGAAATCAAGTAACAACGGCATGAACACTCTTAACTCAATCCAGTATACTATTTGAATGTTATCTTCCAGTCTGTGTATATACTATCTCCCTAACCAGTCAACCAGAGGTGAAGGAAAAAAAACTAGGATTTCTTACCTTTATCCTATGCTTTTTCTGTATGATGATTTGTATTGCCATGGTAAGAAACTCTAGAAGAGCGCTAAGAAGGTGGTAAGATATTTCACTTAATATTACAAATTAGTGGACTTTACTGGAAAATGTTAAAACAAAACAAAACAAAACAGACAAACCAACAAAAAAAAACAATCACATGTTTCAGGAGGAGCAAAGAACTCATTACTACCAACAAAAAAAACAATCACATGTTTCAGGAGGAGCAAAGAACTCATTACTACCCAGGTCTGCAGAGAAAACTAATTCTGAAATGCTCAAGTAGAAAGAAAAATTTTTTGAAAGACTTCAAAAGGCTTTTGAAGTAAACTGCACTGAAATAGAATCGATTTAATCTCCTCTAAAATAGAATAGGTCTCTTATTGGACCTTCAGTCAAGCAAGATCTAATTTGCTATAAAAACAGATCAAGAGACCAGCATAAAAGTTTTGTCATTGTTCTGAAAGACAATATCTGGTAGACTACATGAAGTAATTGATCAGTTTGCAATTGTTAGCAGAGCAAAATACCAGGACTAGATGTTTTATAATAGAGCAATCTCAGGTTTATTTTCTTAGGATTCTCAGAATTAAATCTGTACATTAGTCGTGGAGTCCAGAAGAGAAGGAAACCATCTCCCAGACAATGTGTGGGGTCACTACTCCTCTGGTTCTAACTAGTTGTGTTCTGGGGAACCCTCTTTGTTAAAGAGACCCTTGATGACTAAGTCTTCAAGAGTCTCTGAAAAATTTCTACTAATAAAATGTGTATAAGCACTGAAATGTCTTGGGGCAAAATGCAGAAGTAAGAGATCCTGACAAACTGAGGAATTGTCTTCTAAGCTCTTGTTTACTAATTTCTAGCATTGTTGTGGTATTATCTGCCTGTGTATCTGTATTATCTATGAGGAAGAAAGAGGAAAACTGTATACCAGTCATGGGGTTCTGTGCTCTGAGACGTATGTATGCACAAGCAAGCTTCCCAAATGGATCAGAGATCCTGAATTAGAGGGTAATTTGGATGAGTATTCCCTCTACAGACCTGAGCCACTGAAGGATGTTAACTGATTGCATCAGAACTGGAAAGCACACACTTCACATCTTTCAGATCCATAAAACATAACAAAAATGAAATGTAGGGAACATGACTGAAGTCATCATTCAAAATTTGAAGTGGGAAATCATGTCAAACACCAGAGGGCAATTATGTGCCTCCACTCCCTTTGCTTCTTTGAAATTGGAAAGCATCAGGAATAAGAGCTACAAATCTCTGAACTTTAAGAGCCCCTCAGTCACCAAATCCAAACATAGATGATGACTAACCTTCTCCTGTGAAATGAATCCTTTCCAAAAAAAAAAAAAAAAAACCGAAGGGATTGCAAGAATAAGCAGCATAGATATGTCTGACCTAACATGTTTATGAAAGCCTGACACAATTTCATGCCAAAGTAATCTTCAGAGCCCAAGGACAGTAGAATGAAAAAATGTGCAAAATGCTCCTAGTGTTGTCAGCAGACCTACTACCTGCAGGAAGCCCCATCCAAGGCATGGGGTGCCATTTGCCATTTCTGGTTCTACCACGTTAAATTAGCAAGTCTTAGTGTCCAGTGACAGAATACCACCACACTAAAATATGCCCACTGTTACAAGGTTTTTTTGTTTGCTCGTTTTAAAAGGAATGATGACACACAAGCCCCACAGAATTTGCCTGAGAGCATATGATATGGAAAGCATCACATACACCACTGATGAAGACAATCTCAGACAGATGTCATCAACTGTTACATAGATCACTCAGAGGATTTCAGAAAGCTAAAATCATGATGGCATCCATATAGTCATGGAAGTTGTCATTGCATATGCTGGAGTGCCAGCTATGTTTAGTGTAACCTAGACATGTATGTGTCAGATGACTTATTTGGAGCTGCAGCTAGTCTAGCAATATTTAATGAGTTACATAGGTAGATTTCCTAACAAAAAAATATACCACATAATCCACCACTATCATTAAAAAATTTGCAGGGTAAACTCTTTCATGCAAAATGCATCAAGGATGTCTTTTCCCCCACAGAATTCATTAAGAGTGGATCTTCTACTCAATTCTCTCAAGAACTGCAGTCAGGCACAGAAGCAAAAAAACATGTTAAAAGCTTTTGCAGGAGCTTGATGTTTTTCATCTGCTTTTTTTGGACATCATCAAGGTCTATACAGGTGTATGCCAGATGGGCATGGCTAAACTGCTTGTGTTGACAACTGCAATATTTCCAAAAGTTTTGCTGTTTTTCTTGGACAGCCTTCCAGAGAATGCCTAAGACTTCTGCCATGTGCTTCATTAAATCCTGGAAAATTTTAAACTTGTCTGTAGAAGCCAGGAGAAGATGAGAATATTGCAGCTGGGACTGGATGTTGTTCTGCTGGAGTTTGAGGTTTTTCTCCATTCTGTCAGATAGCTGGTGTTGGAGAAACCAAGTTATATGAGAAGATTTAAAGCATCTTTTGAAACTGAAGAATTTCTTTGGAAACAGTGGGCAATGCTGGCTTTGTGGGCTAACAGTAAGCATTGTAGCTGAGGAGTGAGAGGAGATGACAGTTCAGCCAAGACTATTAACATGATGAACAGCATGGGGGAAGACACAGTAGATGGAAACACAATACTTGGGGCAAGGTCCCGTGAAGTCCTTGCTGTAAAACCTCAGGGCTCTTTTCCGCAAGCTGAGCTGCAGGGAGAGGAGAGTCTGGCAAAAGGAAAGGAGAAAGGAGCAGCCCCAAGCAGGAGAGATGTAATTCTCTTTGATGTATTTGGACCATGAGCAGAGGAGCCCAGCCTGAAGTCACTTCTCCAGGCACTCACAACCAATGTAGTGCTATCAGAGCCTTTCTGGCCCAACTCACCACTGCATTGCTGTGTCCCGCGCCACACCGCTCCCCCCCCCACCTCCAGCATTTCCAAAAACTTAAATAAAGTGCAAGATATTAATTCAATATTTCTTATTCTTCTCGGTCTATGTTTAGTGACAGATTTCCTGAGTAACATAATAATCTCCCCAGTCCAACCTTCACAGCTGGCTTGGTTTCCCAAATATCTCGCATTGTTTAGGAGTTTTTTCTCTATTACAATCTGTATAATCTATAAACATATGGTTTCACCTTTGTCAGACTATCTGCAACTTCTACAAATGTTTATTGCTTAAGAGGCAACAGCTTGGCAAAGGATATTGTCCCATCCATTACCTCTGAAAAAAAGAGTCATTTACACTTTTCTAAATTCTGCCAGAAAAGTTAACTTAGATATGCGACTACAAATCAAGTCATGAATTAGCATATATTGTTTCAGAATTAAAGCAACTAGTTGAGTTCAAATAACTCTAGCTACATTAAAAAAAAAAAAAAAGACATACAGGAAGACAAATTGAATAACAAATATAACCCCAGAGCACTGGCACTGCTATGAAGATTTATTTAGTACAGAAGAATGAAAGAAGGCACCCTATCTCTTGGACATCAACCCAGGGAACCTAAAAATGAGTTTATTCCTTTCAGCAAGAAATGAGCCTATACTTGTAATAAACCTTCTGTCTCTTCCAAAAAACTAGCAAAAATAATCCATGTTTATAATCACAACTCTTTATACCCCAAACCAGCATTGAGACAGATGTAAGTGCAGGCAAATTAGGCTGCCCTTATCAGTCATGACTAAACAGAAGTGAGATTTCACTGACAAACAAAATAACCTGCAGGCTGAGGTTATTTAAAAATTTTCCCTCCAGAACACACCATTTTCTAGCAGACAAAGTTTTATCCTTGTCTCACTTGGACAAGGCACTGGGAGTGTTCACAGATGAGTGGCATTGTCCGCTGTATGTGAAACATTTTTTTAAACCATAGAAAGTTTTTACTTACACATTTAATCCTCTGTTCCTAAGATATCAAAGAAGTATGGAATATAATTTAGTTCTCATTAGATTTTTTTTGTATTTTTTTTAATACATCAAGAATCACTGTAGATTTAGATAACCGTATTCACTGATTTTAAAAATCCAGTGTATTATATATGCTACTATCCATGAACCAGTATCCACCACATTTGTCTGTACTGAGCCTTTCTTTTAAGGTCCTCCAGAGTAGTGGTATATTTTCTCCCTTTCTGAATAGTACCCCTAGAGTATTTCTAGGTTTCTTGGTCTCGTTTGCATAATTTGGCAATTAGTCAATTGCTGAAGTACTCAAGTAGACACTCTTTCTCAACATAGGGCACAATTTTTTCCAATCACTTCTCTTAATAGCTTCTTTAAACCTAAGGGGTTGTTGACAGTTGCCGAATCCTTGTATTTCTTAGGGATTTATTGTAGCATTTCAAAGTGTTTACATCTCCTTCTGCACTTTTAGAAGACCTACAACCTCCAAATACATTTATTAAAAAATGGAACACTGAAGATTCAGTGATCCACTTTAAACTGCAGACTTCCCAAAACCAAATCTTAAGCTGCCAAATGCAACCCTGTGTTAGCCAGCTTCTGACGTTGTTTTAAAGTGGATATGACTGCCAAGTTATGTAAATTGAGTCACTTTTTTCTTTGTCTTCTAAAGTAGAATCCAGAATTGGATTTCTCATTAAATTTATTTGTAGGGCTATTTTTTTTCCCCTTCATAAATGATGACCAACTCCCTCTTTTTTGGATGGCTTTCTTGTGTTTACTTGTTCTTGGCTGAGCTAACAAATCAAAGAGCTACAAAATCTACATGTAATTATTCTAATATATTCTTATCAAAACTTGTGATGACTAGGTGTGTATATCTGCAAGTTTTCTCATAATGAAGTCAATAAGAATGCTACTTACTGGCGATGAGAGAATATATTCAGATTTGATGCTAACATCTACAATGGATCAATTGTCCAAGTTGATAATTAAGAATAGCATCAGACCTTTGTGTTAGTTATTTTTCTTGGCATATCATCACACTTCACAATGTTCCCCAGTGGATCATGGTGGAAGCTTCTAAATAAAACCTGCAAGCACATGACTAGGTTTCCTTTCCCATTTGAAGGCCTTTTTGATGCTTGTACAGGGATTCTTATAGAGCAAATCTGAGCAATTTATGGTCTTCCAGGCTGAGACTAACTTCACCTTCGTATCCTTTCATTGATAGGGTCTGCTGCAGATTCTTCTCAGTAAAGTTGCATAATATCACATCACTATTTGCCATGGTTTTCTTTAGTATGTAGGTGGTAGTGCCTATTTTTTTTATTTATCCACAGTATTTTCCTAGTCCCATGCTTCATACAAGTCACTAATTTTATCACTTATCTTGCCATCATATACATCTATCAATCTTTACAAGTACATGATCTTCAGCTGCAGTTTTCTTGCATTATTTTTTAGGGTTTTTTTTCTTCTTCTTCTTTTCATGATGTTAGATGCTGTTACTTCCTGTGTCAGTGTCCTGGGGAAACAGTACGCAGAGCACAAACTGAATGCCGTGATTCTCATTGCTTTTAACTCTTTCTTTGCATCTAAAGCTTTTCTTGTTTACCCTTGGCAAATATTCCAACTCATGCAGACTTCCTAGGGAGGATTTTCTGGAGGTACTGCAGCATCTTGCTATCACCAGAAGTTTCAGCTTCAATGTCTGTTTTATTCATAAACTTCCCTAGCTCATCTTTCATAGTCATTTATTATAACTACAAACCCACAACGTTATTGGACTGGCACAACACACTAGAGACCTAGCAAGTAACTTTGCTTCACAGCAACAGCTTGTAAGAACAATCTGAGGGGTAATTAGACAATTCTACTCTTCATGCCCTCAGGCAGGGTAGACACATAGTAGACTTAGACAGCTCATACACATAAGGTGCTTGCAGTCCAAGTCATTCCCTTGAAATCTGTTTGATTACAACTCAAAAAAAAAAAAAAAAAAAACAAAAAAAAAACACCTCAAATCCTACCATTCCTTTCATAGCTTGCACCTCTTATCCAAAAGGAGAGCATCTCCCCCCACCCCTACCCCCCTCCCATATTAAGATCCATGCCCAATCAACATCAAGATTTTTCTTTTCTCTCAAGGAAATTTTTTTCTAACACGTTTTCTGTTGAAGTTCACTGGGTAGAATTACCTTTACCCTTTACCTCTTCCACGTGATTTGCAAAGCAAAATAGTATATAGATATCATGTATACATTGATCTTTGCCACTGTCTACCTGTAGAATTTTAAAATATCTGCAAATAATGTGCTCATACTTTTTTAATTAACAAAATAGGGAAGATATTAATTTTTTGTATTTATGGAATATTCATTTATACCCTGTAACTCTTATGACAAATTAACACATTTGGCTTTTTTATTGTTGTTTTCTCAGATAGCATATATCTGACTGATATATCTGATGACAGAGAACTTTGAGCTTTTACGTCTTTAGGTAGACTGCACAATGCTCAGGTGTGACTTAGTGTCTTTTCCTCCTTTTCCAAAAGCTCTTTTCAGAAGCACATAACATTTTCAGAGCACAAAAGCAACATGGGAAGCTAAGCCCTGGTTTTGGAAGTGTCTGGAGCATTCAGAAGCTGCTAAAAGACAGCAGCTCTTATTCACTTAACTAGCTTAGATATATTTGCAATGTTCACGTGTTAAATATGTCATGCCAGACAAGGGTTTTCATCTGTGTAAAACTAATTGCCTGTTGGTTTTATGAATGTCATCACAATTACAACTTTCACTCTGTATTTTGACCTCCATGGTGGATTGAGATACCCTGGTTTCAGTTGAAAACTGATTGGTGTTTGACAACATCTGTCAATTTTAACACCATGGTTGTGCTAGGATTTCATATGCTTGGAAGACAACTAACCATAAAAGAATCACTCAGGCCAATACTTAACAAGTCTCCTTCACTGGACCTACAGGTGATTATAGTATTGCTGTTGATTGGAATAACTTTCTACCAAGAAACTAGGTAAGGCTGGGTCAGAGACTTTCAGCAGCTAAAACACATTGGCAGAGGTGAGATAAATCTTATTTTCAAGAAATGACTGCTTTCCTGCGCACCGGTCCAGACCACCAGCAGAGCCCACATGGCAGGCCAGCTGCCAGGCACAAGGATTCTGAACCAAGCCTCTGGGCTCATGGGAGATGAGGTCAGACAGAGGCAGAGCATTCAGGTCTACTTGTTGTTTTCTAAAAGGCTAAGATCTCTAGAACTTTACAGGCTACAGTTAAAAAAAATATTTTTTTGCTAACCCTAGTTTCTTGATTTCCAGACATCTTCTCTTAAGGATTTATCTGGTCTCTCCCATAGTTAGGTATTTTTCTGTAGTGAAACAACAGAAAGGCCATGACACTTCCTCTAACTTCTATAGTTTTCAGATTCTGGGATCCGTGGCCCAAGAAAAGGACCAAACATAATCATCACCCAGGAGCATCTCTGCCTGTGAGTCATGCTGTGCCTGTTGAAATTACTGGGGGGAGAGGAGAGGGAGTGGGATGTATTTTATAGGTTTGCTTTCAGCAGATTGGTGCAGTGAACAAACAGCTTCTGTAAATGGTACCAGGTCAAAATAGCTCCTAAAATCTAGCTGAGACCAGTGCTTCTCTTTGCTTTTGTGACGCAGGAGAGAGAAATCAAATAAACTGATTTGTCAAAAATCAGACAGGTCTTTGCGACTTAGCCTGGACTGTCTAGGTTGACCTACATTCTGTTCCTTTCTCTACTGTTGTGGTCATCTTTGATCTTCATCTGTCTGAATTTTTCGATTCTTGCTTCCTACATGATCACACTATTGGTCATTGGTGACTGAAGTTTTTCCACGTGCAATGGGGTGCAAAATTCTCAGTGCAATTTCTCAGCTCCGTTGCTGGTATAGTCCAATCTCAGCAAGCATAGCAGCAGAGGGTCCCTCAAAGGCAGCCTGCTTTACGTCTTTTTACATAGTCATCTTTGCATTATCACTACTCCTGCCTCATGCTTTGATTTAGAATCTTACAGTAAATATTTACACTGATTTAGAAAGAGTGAAAATACTTTTTTTTTTTTTTTTTTGGCCAGAAGCGTACAGCCTCATCTATTGCTGTGATACTAAAGTCTAGCTGTTACTTGTTCTATATCCACATTTTACCATCTGCACACTGATAGTCTTGCTATGTCTAATCTGTGCATCACCACCACACTCTCAGCTGAAGAATATAAGGGATTTGCTTGAATTCACTTAATTGCAAACTACACCATTCAGAAAGATATACCAAAAATCACTCGATTTATGAGTTGGCAGTTAGGTAGCCCCTTAGCAGCCCTTAACAACTACTGCTGTTGTAAGATGTCTCTATTGATTCAGGATCATCAAGGTTTGAAGTGAGACAGATAGCTCCAGCTCACATGCATCAGAGCTGGCAGTTCACGTCCGGAGGAAAAAAAATCTGAGACTATTCTACAGGGCAAAACCCGGTTAAGAAATCCAGCAGAAATTTACTGTCAAATCACTGTCCAGGAAAAAAAAATTCTCTACTTCTGTTAGCATTGTCACCTTACATGCCAGGCCAATACCAAAAAATAAACAGCTCTGAACACACTTTACTTACTTTTCCCATTTATACATTGAATTGTGGGAAAGGTGTAATATATTATCTCTACTTCATCCTTTTAAACACAGCTTAGTAGTTGATAGTTGTTTTCAGAAGAACCACTACAGTGCACTTGGAGGTGCAATAAAGTCAAGAACTTCCTCTGCTTCCTCAGTTTCAGGATGCATTCACCTAATATGATCCTTTGAAAATAAAAGGGAAAGGTAAAAGTTGCTGGGTGATGACTCAAAGACCAAAGGATCAAATCCTGCTTTCACTGTAGTGTTTCTATGCCCATATGAAAGTCAGAGTAACGCTTGCTAAAGTACATCAGGAAGAGTCAAATATTGTAATCCCATATTCCAACACATTTTTCTTCACTGTCCCTTCCCCAGTGCACATAGCTACTTTCCACCTTGATTATTACAGTTCTCTTTGTTGTCTAGGTCACCATAAAGCACTTCCAGCATGGCTAACTCGCTCAGGTACTGGATACCCCTCTCCATGGTGGTCCGTTTCCCTGGGTGACATACATTTTCCTTGAAGGGATACCTTTCCTTCATGCCTGACAGGAGTTGCATCCAAAGGGTGAGGGTTTGTGTCCCTTTTCCAATTGCTTTGTCAATGCCTCCTTCCCTAGAAAGGGATCCCAGCTGCTTGGCTTCCCTACCGTCTAGTTCCAGGCTACTGGCCCTGCTATCCCAGCATCGGAGCAGCCAGGTGACAACGTGCTCACCTTGGCAGCAGCTGAAATCTTTTTGCATACCTTGCAGCTCATCCTGGGATAGGGATCGGGTGGTTACCACTGCTTTTATATCTTCCTCTTCCTCCTCCTGTTCCCATGATGGCCCTGCTTCAGAGTAACCTGCCTTGTC
>VXAL01005855.1:10269-26901 GCA_013399475.1 Chauna torquata
CTCTTTAGAATTGCCAGAGTGATGGCATACCCTTTTTAAATATTTTGCCAGTTTTTTAGGGTTCTGCACTTGCTCAGGGTGAAGTTCCAAAGCACTGGAGGTGCCCACTGCTCAAGGTGCCTGCCCATATCCTCCCATGCTCCCTGCCACTCATAACTATCCTGCCTCTGGGCAGATCTTTGGATGGCATTCCTACACAGTCGTTTAACCTTAAACAAAACCAGAAACACATTCAGGAGACATGACAGCAAGAACATGCTGGTTTGAACATCCCAAGGATATTCAAAGTTTTGAAGAGCTATTGCAACTAGCCTGGAGGAGTAGGGGGAGGTGAAGGAGAAAGGGAAGATGAAGAAGTGGGGGAAAGTGTCCCCTCATGTCTCCCCGAGGAGAAAAAGTAAAGACTGTAATTATGAATATTTTCCGAGGGATGGTTCTTGAAGTACGGAGACGATGGCAATGCTGAGTACAAATACCAGATTAGTCTCACAACAGGTGATTTTATCATATCATATAAGCCAGTGTTACACAGTACAGCAAAATGACAACCTTAAACCAGCCCCCAGAGATGATAAACAGAATGACACGGAACACATACAGTAAGTAATGTGCTATCAACATTGTGACAAGCAACTATTAAACTGAAACGATTATAACAGGGGCCCCCCAACCCTAGCCAGCCACCACAGTTTTATTCTTCGGCATGACACCATACGGTATGGGACATCCCTTTGGCCAGTCTGGGTCAGCTGTCCTGGTCCTGTCCCCTCCCAGCTCCTTGTGCACCCCCAGCCCCCTCACTGGCAGGACAGTATGAGAAGCTGAAAAGTCCTTGGCTCTATATAAACGCTGCTCCGCAACAACTAAAAACATCACCACTATTTTCATCAAAAATCCAAAACACAGCATTGTGTGAGCCTCTGCGAAGAAAATTAACTCTGTACCAGCTAAAACCATGACACAGGTACAGATCAAAGCCTGAAATCAAAGCCTTACCACCATCTTTGCAGAGGATGCAACCTGGATGAGAGCACTAACAAACCCTTTTCAGTGTCCCCTATGCAGCAGAGATTTACCTACAACTGAATAAGAATCTCCAAGGAGCCAATGGATCATCCTCTGTATAAATATTCATACTTGGGTTTTGAGTACTAGGCATAAGCCTAGTGTACAGCAAGCTGACCGTGAGAAAGACACCCTGTTGCAAACAAAGCTCTCAAAATGCTGGCCCTTCAGTACACTCTGATCTGGGAGAAGGGGCAGAATCACAGTCCCAGGAGAAGTGGGGTTACTGACAGTGGAAAAGTAAGGGCACCTGTAGAATGACTTCGGTTTATACTTGCAGAGGCTCAAGGCTGGGATAGAAAACTTGCCACCAATATCCCTCAAGCAGGTGGGCGAAGCAGCCAACAATAGAAAGTGCACTGCAACAGTTCATTTGGGAACAAGCTGAGATTCTAACAGCTGCAGATGGCCTTTAGCATGACCCTGAGGAAATATAAATCACTTCAAATGAATTAGATGACTAGAAAAAAAAGTCCCCTGTCGTCCACCTCCCTGCCCGCCCCCCACCCCCCCACTCCCAAAAAAAGAAAAAATTTACAGACAAGATACATCTGATACATTTCTGAAGACAATGACTTAAATACATTTGGGGGTGGGGACGATTATCCCTGTAAAAGCAGGAGTAATACCACTCCGTGTGCCTGACGGGCAATGAAGCACATTAGGAAGCAAGGCATCAACAGTCTGGAGTGACTTGGGAGATCAGGGTATGAAAGAAATAGATGAAAAGGTTAACACATATAAATAGATGTATCTAAGCACACCCTAAGTATTTTATAATCTGTTAACCAAAGAGATTCTGGGAGAGTAGGTACTAGAGAAAATAGGGGCAGAGAAATAGAGAGGAGCAGGGGGAAGAAGATAGGGTATAGTGATGAAGTGACTCTCCTTACATGTCAAATTTTGAGGTGAGAGGAAGTAGGAGTTGTACCGCTTTAAGCTCATGTGGTGGTAAGCATCAGTGCTTTGCTTCTTGTAGCTAGTCCAAGAATAAACATATCTGTTGGAGAACTAGCCAATGTGACTGAGATGTGCACTGAAGGAGATGTCATGTAAATCACAGATAATTCATCTGATGTGGCATTTGCTCGGGTAACTGTGCAATTTTCTGTGAACAGCAAACTAAGCAACCGTGCAAAATATGTAGTTCATTGCTCTCTTTTTCCCTGTGGTTGGATAAACTTTTTTATTTTTTTAAAGCACTAGTTAACTATATGATCCATTCATATTTCTCCCTCTTTTTTTTCAGTTGGTCTCCCATTTATGGATTTGTACCATACGAGTACTCACTGCAATCCATTCAGACATTCTGCATTCACAGAGATGCACTAAAGACAGACACGTTTATATATCCAATAGTCTACCTGAGATGGCATTAAATCTCTTCAGAGAGCACAAGGACAGCATTTCAGAAACGCCAGCCGTTAGCAGTTTTCCAGAAGGTTGCCATCCTACAATTCGTTAAATAAAGCGTGAGAGAGACAGTCATCCCCACTGCAGCCCAACCAGTTCTCCAATCTTGGTCCTTGGTTTTGGACATGAAACTCGTACTCCACTGTCCAGTACTTTGTCTCTCACATATTGGCCATGCTGTGTTGTGTTCACTCTGCCATCTCTCATTCTGGGATTCTCTGTGCTAGACGTTGTTTGTCAGCTGTCCTTCAGGAATTAGATAAGTTGGACTTTTTTTTCCTCCTATCAACACTCTGCAATTCAGTGAGTGATTCAAATTAAGACAAAAAATCATCCTCGGTGCTGGCTGGGCAAATTTAAGGGTTCATAACAGCATGGAGCTCTTTCAATTTCTTTTCTTGTCATGGCATACTCTTGCTTATGGTTTCAAGTGTATATCACAAAACACACAGTGCAGTAGACAAATTAACACTGCAGTAGAATTCATGGAGTTTTCCCAACTTGAACGTCACTCTTTCTTAATTAAACATACACATACAGAGAACTCCATAGCATTTAAATGAGTATTTCTTGCTATTCTCTATGACCACAAACATCCAGAGATGCTTGAATTTAATATTTTTAAAAACCTTCTTTCCAGGTGGCCTTATTTTCCTTATTTTCTCTTTCTCTCAAGAAAGAGAACACGTATGCATACACAATTCTGTCTCACAAATTATTTTTGTTTGTTTTTTCATGTGTTTCTTATTTTGGGGTTTTGTTGCCTTTTTTGTAATAAGCTCACTGCATATAAGAAAATGAAAATGTGCAAATGCCAAAGATTTTGAAAAGGAATAATCTATAGGAATAAATAGCATCTGGGAAACAGCAGGAAACAGAGCAGAGCAGACATTTTTCTGGTGATTGGTTGGTATTTTTTCAGTGGTGGTTTTTTTTCTCATTTCTCTCTCTCCAGTACAGCAGGTATGCATTTGGTTAAATTACTTCAACTCAAAATGACAGCTCTGCTTTTGTACAATGTTCACTGAATTCCATCTTGTTATCATGAAATGGCTGAATGTAATGGTATTCATAACAATAAGCTATAATCCCCACACACTATTAGGAATACACTTATGAGTGCAAGAATGTTGACAGTTATTCACTGTTTTGAACCTCACCTATGCACCATGCATATTAGCTGCGCACAGGTCTCCTGAGCGCCTTTTGATCCAACAAAAGAAGTTCCACACATTAAGCCACATGAAGTGGGAGCCCACTCCATTGTCAGCAAGTTGCATGACAGATACCATCTCCCACTACGGAGCTGTACCACAGAGGAAGCCCACTCTACCCTGCTGCTGCAGCATGCTGCATCTTACCTGTCATTCCCAGATCTCATGCATCACATACTGCAAGTTGACATACACATGAAACATCACGTAAGTCTACATGATGTTCAGATGCGATGTCTCTGGGCAATCTGCCTTAAAGATGCATTAGTGAAAAAACACTGAACAGGAGCACTATTGTGGAACAGTTAAAAACAGTGGTCAGTGATCCCACTGAGCAACTCTGAACAAAACTGGATATAAAACCCTATACAAAAGCTACATAGGCACAGGATCAGAATACTAGTGGACTAGTCAGTATTCCACGCATAGCAAAACCCACACTGAAATTCCACTTCCAGTGAAGCAACTCCACAAATGTCTACTCATCTTAGACCCTTCATGCTCTAAGAAGCATTTTAAAGTTTTACCCTTTATTGCAGTAATGCTAGGCCTTGGCGCTGATTATACTGGAAGTACATCCATCCTGTGAAAAATCCTTATTGAATTCAAATGGATCAGAGCTAAGCAAAATCAGATCTCTTGTAAAGTTCCTCTGTTCTTATATGCAAGGGAAAAGCCATTATTTGCAGAAGGGAGACAAAATCTAGTTCAAAAATGCAAATATTGTGTGTACTAATAGGAGTTTAGAATTTTGCAGTAACACTGCTACAATAAAAAGCAAACCCACGCTTTGCGCAGGACAGATCATAGAATGGCTTGGGTTGGAAGGGACCTTAAAGATCATCTCGTTCCAACCCCCCTGCCATGGGCAGGGATGTCACCCACCAGACCAGGTTGCCCATGGCGCCATCCAACCTGGCCTTGAACATCTCCAGGGATGGGGCATCCACAATGCCTCTGGGCAACTTGTGCCAGAGCCTCACCACCCTCTGAGTGAAGAATTTCCTCCTAATATCTAACCTAAATCTCCCCTCTTTTAGTTTAAAACCCTTCCCCCTTGTCCTATCATTATCTGCTTGAGTAAAAAGTCGCTGGCCATGGCTCTGTTGATGCAGCCCAGGATGCTGTTGGCCTTCTGGGCTATAAGTGCACACTGCTGGCTCACGTTAAGCTTCTCGTCCACCAGAACCCCCAAGTCCTTCTCCTCAGGGCTGCTCTCAATGAGTTCTTCTCCCAGCCTGTACTCATGTCTGGGATTGCCCCGACCCAGGTGCAGCACCTTGCACTTGGACTTGTTGAACCCCATTACGTTCACGTGGGCCCACTTCTCTAGCTTGTACAGGTCCCTTTGGATGTCATCCCTCCCTTCTGGTGTATCAACTGCACCAATCAGCTTGGTATTGTCTGCAAATTTGCTGAGGGTGCACTCAATCCCACTATGTCATTGATAAAGATATTAAACAGCACCTGTACCAAGACAGATCCCTGAGGGACACCACTCATCACCAGCCTCCATCTGGACACAGAGCCGTTGACTGCAACTCTGGGTGCATCTATCCAGCCAATTCCTTATCCACCAAATAGTCCAACCTTTAAACCCACATCCCTCCAATTTAGAGATAAGGATGTCATGTGGGATCATGTCAAAGGCCTTACAGAAGTCCATGTAGATGACATCTGTTGGTCTTCTCTTTTCAAGTGATGCAGTCACACCAACACAGAAGGCCACCAGATTGTGGTCAGGCACAATTTGCCCTTGGCGAAGCCATGCTGGCTGTCTTGGATCACCTCCTGGTCTTGTATGTGCCTTAACATTGCTTCCAGGAGGATATGTCCATGATCTTCTCATACACAGACGTGAGGCTCACTAGTCTGTAGTTCCCCAGGTCCTCCTTTCTACCCTATTTAAAAATGGGAGTGATGTTTCCCTTTTTCCACTCACCAGGGACTTCACCTGACTGCCATGACTTTTCAAATATGATGGAGTATCTTGGCAACTGCATCAGCCAGTTCCCTCAGGACCCTGGGGTGCATGTCATCAGGTCCCATAGACTTGTACCCATGATCCTCACAGATCCTCAAGCACAGACAGACCACATCAGTTTAAAAATCTTCTTCTCTCTCTTCAGGACTTGATTGTATTTGCTCTCATTTCCTAGCTACTAACTGGATGCCATGACAACACAACAAACCTTTATTTGAAGGTTTAGCATGTCATATAACAATAACCAGATCCCTCCCCCTAAAACACACATACAAAACAGAAAACAAAATTGCCTAGGAGGAAAGTCCAATCTGCATTTCTGTTGTTTGGCACCAATTATTCATCACATGAATTACTTCTGGACAGCCTTTAAGCTCATAAACCAGAAAAATATGTTAGCATCTGAAATTATTCCACAGGTATCAATTAGTTGTCTTGAGATATAAATCAAAACTAGTGATTTCCTCCCCCACTGAAGCCCAAAAGCATTCATGATATTTCATGACATTCATGAAACATACCCTACACTTCCAATGGAAAGAAACGAAAACAAGGCAAAGAACGTAATATTAGGCTGCAAAGTTCTTGACCCCTTGTTTCTACAACTTTAAAGATACTCTCCTAATTCCAATACTCAGAGAAAGTAGGGACTTCCGAGTGAACAGTGGATGAGCAACATTTAGTACTAGTACAGGTCAGCACGTATTGGGGTGCCCTGCCCCCAGCTGCACAGCCACCTACAATATGTGGAGAGCTCAACAAGTGACTTCCCCATCCTCTGCCTGCCAGATGAGAGCCGCCTAGTTTATTCAATGGCAAATTCACTGGAGACAGAACAGGAGGGTGCTGGCATGTAAACAGCTGACCTACAGCAAAAAGGTGGTGATCCCAAAATCATGGAGCCTCAACTATGCACCATTCCTGGGAAACAGTAATTTCAGCCACATAAACCACTTATGCAGATTTTACCCAAACCCTCCCCCTGTGATATTTGTCACAGCCTTTTTTTTTTTTTTTTTAAATCTTAAGTTATCCCTAGCTGTGCTTGGAAAGGGCACTCTGCTTCTTTTTTATGTACTGATGGCCTCCCTGAATCCTTTCTTTTGCTGGATCCAACAGGGTTTTAGGTTGCTTCAAAAACACCCACCAGATCAGTCTGAAGACAGGGTTTCTCCTCCTCTTCAAAGCCTTCAGAATTAAATTGGACTGAAAACCAAGGATCTCATTAGCTGGAGAACAACAGCTGCTTCTGCTGCTTTAAACATGGAAGCCCACAGAAATATAGCTCTGTTGTATAGTCAAATAAGCAAAAGTTTAGGTTGTGTCCAAGCTACGACTCTGAAAATAACACCACCAACTTTCTGGTACACTAGTAATCTCTTTAAAAAACAGTCTAAGAGTTCAATACAAGTTAACTACAATCATTTCTGTTGACACTAGGTAATCCTCTCCCATACAACCTGAAGTTCATTATTTCTTAGTGTTTTACTAAGATTTACTAAAACTTAAACCTTGCTGGCTAGCTGTTCTTTTTCACTCCATATGAATGCACATGAGAAGGAATTAAACACCTGAAGCTCCACTTAAACAGATTCATGCCAGCAGATCCCAGCTTCTGTTGTGACTTCTTTCTAGAAGTCATTGGGACATATGAGTAGGGAAGTGTATGAACATAAAAGCTCCAGCTGGGCAAAGTTCATTAAAGGACAGGAGTCTTAAGCTGGCCACACATTATTGCTGTATCCATTAACGTTCTATTTGCAATGCTTTTTATCAAATGATTCACAGATATTTTAGTAATTGGATTAAAGCCTATATAACAAACTCTACCTATGTTTTTTAAGCGTCTAGAACTCAGTAGACAACTACTGTAAGCACCCTTAACTGGTTCATAAATGAAAACTTAACATGAGTTGCAAGCTTTAAATTTTATGTACGAATACTAAAACTCTGACAAATGCAGAAGCCTTTACATCAGGCAAATTCTACAGAACCTGTGATCTCAAATAAGAATCAAGGTAGGACTCCAGAATTTAGGCTTCCAGTTCCCAAATGCTAAAAGCAAACTTCTTCCCATGTTGTCTAAAGTAAGCAGATCTTTTCTGCTTTCAAACAAGGTGATCTGGAGGCTCAGAGGAAAAGAGATGGATTAAATGTTAACTGATGCTTTTAATGTCTTTCAGGAAGAAATGCAAGTGCCAGGTGCTGGTCTAGGTTCCAGAGGCCTGTAAACAGCATACAATGAAATGGAAATATTGCAAATAGTCTCCAATGCTTTGACAGAGGTTGCAATGAGGTTGCTGCAATTTTCTGTTTTCAATACTCACATACTTGTCCTTTGGACATTCCTCATATTAAACTCATATCTGCTGTTTGCAACAAGTCTCTAAGGCAACAATGAGGTTGGGCAAATAGTTCTACTTTGCACAAGATAATAGGTAATTCAAAACATCTTTTTTTTTTTTTAAAGCAGCCTTAAGTCATCTGCACATTAAATATTACAATTGATTATGAGTCCAAGAAAAGTCAATTTGTCCAGCTAGACAATAACAACAATTCCAAAGTGCTGTAAGCTCTCATTAATTTACAGGGTTATGTCTGAATTTCAGGGGTGTGTAAAACAGCCTGCTGCCAAACATCCACCCATTGTAACCACAGGGTGAGGAAAGGACTGATTAACTGCAGGTTTTATTGGCAGAGAATACACACACCGTGTAGTTTCAGCCAAGGTGAAATTCTCTTCTGTCCAAAGGGTCTTACCGGCACCTACATACACAGCAGGTGCAACACAT
The DNA here is from genome assembly GCA_013399475.1 of Chauna torquata. Lineage (NCBI taxonomy): Eukaryota > Metazoa > Chordata > Aves > Anseriformes > Anhimidae > Chauna > Chauna torquata. The sequence goes on from VXAL01005855.1 coordinate 18,738, forward strand.
GCAGGATCCAAGAGGATCTGATCCAGAGCTCAAGCGAATGGAGAGACCACTCAAAAACAATCATCGTCCTTCACTGGTCTAAACTGAAGCTCTGTTTTTCCCTCAATACCAGTCAGAAAGGAAGAGCTTGATCCCAGTAAGACATAAGCATCTATGATTCCCTGAACTTGACAGGATGAAACTAATTCCCCAGCATACAAAACGAATCTGTCAGACCTCCTTTAAACTGCATAGAGAGTTCACAGATAAAACACTGGTTTGTCATGAGACAAGAAGTTCCTCTCCTAAACTTCTCCAAAACTCCACACCCTTAGCAGAAATTCTCACTTACCACCTCCATTGCTCCCCCAGGCTGTAAAGAGCACACTGCTGTACGTTGCGGCTTGTGCACTGTAAAGACAAAGTCTCCAGCGAACATTGCTGCCATGACCTCCTGCACAGAAGAATATTTGAACAAAAAAGATAGTTTATACAAAAAAAGTTTAAATTGATTGACATGTTTTGCTTGGAAAAAGGGGATGTTTGTTCTGCCTCACACTGTAGGCCTAGGTACTTGCCCTAAGTACTGCTGGCAGGTTTTCCCTTGTAATATACACTTGCGTCAGTGGCTGAAGTACAATCACACAACACGTTGCTACTCTGGAAGTGGAAAAATTAGTGCCTCTTCAAGGCTTTGTACGTGTTCTTGTATAGCTTAGGGCTCAATCCTGCAAAGAGCTCGCTCACCAAACAGGCCTCCATTGAAACTGGCTTACATTCTAGATTAAGAAGGATTGGGCCTTTGACATTTTCTTCCATTTCATCGTTTTCCTGCTGTCTGTGTATTTGTGTGTTACTAATTTCTAACTCAGCTGGTGCATATGCTTAATGGTAAGACAGTGATCCCAGAAATATCTGAGAATAGGGAACAGCAGCTTTGCAAGCCAGTAGCAACCATACCAGTAAATCCTATGGACCCATAGATGATACTATTGTCTCTGAACTCCAGTACTTTGGAATTAAAATACACTTTTTACTCCATGATGTCCAAAATATTTGCAGAGTAAAGAAAGGTCACTTAGCTTACCAGTAATGACTTGGGGATGCTTCAGCCAGCATAGATCTCACCAGTGGTGTTTGTCCCTCTCATGGGGGAAGCCCAGAATCTCTTGAAAACCTTAGTCCATCATGGGGCAAACACTTGTCCCACCCTCTCTTCTCCTCCCATGAGAGGGGCACCAAGGTTGCAACACGGCTGTTCTAGAAATCCTTCTTCTGAACTTCACAGTATCTCCTTTAGCAAGAATTCAGAGCAGATCCCACTGCAAGTCACAGGTCCCTTAGCATGATGGGAGCCCTGGATAACATTATGGGCACAAAAGCCAACTCCTTTTTGGACATCAGCAATGCTGAGGTGCTACATTCAGCAGCACCATTTAGTACCACAAGCTTGTCCTTATACTATTTTCATTAATGTGAGAAATTTTTTCAGGGGAAAAAAAATAACCAAACTAAGTCTGAGCTCTACTATTTACTGATCCTGAAAGACGAGATGGACTAGTAAGGTAAGAAAAGACCAGACTGTTACAATCACACCTGATAGTACCACTTTAGCCAATTGTGATGCCATTAAACCATTCTCAGCTGATTTTTTTTGTTGTTGCTATTTTGAGCAGAAAAGAAAAAATTGTGCAATTCCCTCACACAACAGAACTAGCATTGATTTATTCTAGATTCCAGCACTGATTTATTGTAGATTCATATATATACATTCATACACACACACACACTTAATCAATATCCTCCTGTGGAATCTCTCTCTGAAATGAAGCATAATAAATAGTTTTGAGGACAGATTTAAAAAAAAAAAAAACACAGAGGGAAAAGGACCCAACTCCTCCAGAGCATGGAAGAAAAGGTAGTTGAGTATAACTCTACAACTTCTTCCCACCTGAAGAACAGATAATATTTCCAGATCAGCTTTGGCATGATCTTTATGGACTTTTTTAACATCCCACACTACACCTATTGCGTTTGGAAAGAGACTAGTAGATAACGAGCAGAAAGAAAAAGAAAGGATGAGTAGCTATTCCTTGCTTAGCAAATCATTGGTAAAAACTATAGGCAAAACACATTGTTCTGTGCCCTCCTGAAGACCAATATCTGATAGCATAGAGGCAACACTTTCAGTACTGCCCTCAAGTTCATGAATGAGGGAAGCATTTCGTTCATCAGACTAGTAAGAGCTCTATACCCACACGAGTGCTCCTCTAACAACTCTTTCCTTTTTAATCCCAGACATCACCAGGGGAGTATTTTAGGTGACTAAACTCATGTGTCTCATGAAATTCTAGACATCTGAGCATGCCCCACCTGGTCCACAGCTATTACTAGAGAAGGAGGAAGTTCTCCCATAGGCTCTGCATTATCTCTGCCAGCTCTGTGCAAATACCCTGTAGTTTAGGAAACATACTAGATGCCTATATTTAGGTGTTTGAATTGCTCCCTAGGTGACTGTTGTAGCCACAGTTGGAGTCTTTGTTCCTTGTGGCTCTTTTTTTTTTTTTGACAAATATTTGCCTTTTCTCTAGAAGCTGTATTAGCACAAACAGGAATATAAGACCCTTTTCTTCCAGTAGAGAAGTAGTGTACAAACTGCTGACTAGCCTGGAAGGTGGTACATAGGAGGATGTAGTGATCTGGTTGATGTTCTCTTCTGATCTTGCATGAGTCTTGATGAAATTTGATTGTTACCAGATACGTTTTTCTTTGAGCCTTGCAGCACAATTTTTGCATACAGGTTAGGAACTAACCAGATTGACTGCTTGTAGGGAATGCTTCCTTTTCTGAGACAGGAGGGATGCCTCCTGTGACTAAGATTATGACAACTTTTGCAAAATTAGATCTTATATTGGGTGGGTTTATAACCACCCTACCAGGCACTAGTATATAAAACATCTCATTTTCTGTTACCCTCTGTGGTTTGGAGCAATGGAAGTTTAGAAAAAGAGTAAAGAAGAGTTTCTCATAGATTTTTTTGAGAATGAAACAAACAGTAGCAGATGACAGACTCTCCAGCTTCCATCTTGCTGTCAAGAGTACTAGGAGCCAACCTCAATAGAGGTCACAGATCCTGAACAGAAGCGCAGAGACACGTGCTCGAAAGGATATCACTAGTCAGAAGACCATAATACTACTACAGCTGGGGCTGATGCACACCTACTAGGAGATCCACACTGACTTGTACTTGAAAAACTGTTTTCCTTGAAAAGCCTCTTTTGTACATCTGAAGAACGGAATTATTGGTATGTCCTGTTAGAATGAAACAGAGGTGCCATTGTCATAGAACTGCTTTAAAAAAAAACTCCTAGACTGAAAGAAAAACAACTGGAGTCACAGTTGGATCAAATGCAATTGAAGCTCTTGGGCTTGCATCCATTAGCGGGAGGTGAATTGAAACAAACTCCCCATTCCACAGAGCTTTGGCAATCTCCTGGGAACTATACTCACCTCCAAAGCTATAAATAAATAAATAAAAGCAGCAAGCTCAGACCTCCCACACCATCCTATTTGACATAATAGTCCACACTTGGGTGGTCCAATTCGTAAAACCAGCCTCTTTTATGACAGTGGAAAACACTAAATCATGCTTGTGAAAACTGAATATAGTTCCCAAAAAGATAGGAAAAAGAAACAGAACATAAGCAAGAGTAAAAGCAAGTTAAGTGCTCAAGAATGAGGGAGCAGAATGAAAGCAGTCATTTAAAATAAAACCTGCCACTCTCCCCCCAACAAGCCTACAATAATACTGGCAGGGACTGCCTCCCGCACCCCACTACGGAACCTCAATGACTCCAGATTTGTCAAGTGTCGAACACCTGGCATTCTCCATATAAGAAAGTTAAAATTTCATGAGACCCTTTCTTACTCCTGCTGACACACACTTTCCAGAAAAAAATGGCTGTTGTTGAGGGGAAGTGCTAAATGCTGTAGAGATTCCATTCTTTAACTTTATCCTGAGGCTGCAGGTAGTGCTTTTGCATTTCCCTATCACTGTTATTTGAACAAGAGCTTGTAATTCTCCCTAAAATATAACCTACAACTGCAACATGACAATGTAAAGTGTATCAGGTCGCATACAAAGACATTCACACCTAAAGAGCTTGCATGTGGTTGCATGCAATTCTTGTTGGAAACTATAATATACACCATTCCCAAAGCCTAGAACAAAACCAAGGAGTCCTAAATACCCAGTTCTCCAATGCTGTCTCACCTATAATTGGGAATCCATTCAGAAAAAAAACAAACAACAACAAAAAAAGCATCATTTTAGGAACAAGATGAGTAACAATTTCCTTTTAGTTTTAATTACAAAGCTTAACTGAAGCACATCTAACTTTGTACAGCTACCTGCTCAACTTTCCACTGCCAGAGTATATAGATAAAAATAGTCTGTAACACTGTAAAACAAAATAGAACTTGAGGCATTCCACAGCCAGGATTAAGTTTATATCTGTTGTTCCTACTTTATCAGAGTAATGTTCAGAGCTTGACTTTGCAAATTAAGTGGGATTTACAACAATGACCCTCAGGGCTGCAGACAACTTCTCTTATATGAACTCGTGAGACTACATGCAATGAGACTGCTAATTACATGATTCACCTGTAACACCAGGCTGAAGGCAACCTTCTCTATTGATCACTGAAGATTGTTTTCACCTGCTTAATCTTATTATCTATCATAGAGATAATCCTGATGGATCTCAATTCCATGCCCTCCTTCAAAGTGTACACTATTTTGCTTTCCATGCTCACATAACCTCCAAAGATCCTTGTGTTCAAGAAATACTTGCCAGTCCAGAGACCTTGTACCAGATCAGGTCTCAGGTGTGTACGAGAAAGCTTGTCCAGCTGCTGTTTTCCTCCCAAGTATCCAAAATACCAGGTTACAAGCATATCAGCCACAATCAACAAAAAATTAATTCTACAGCTTGCATAAAAAGTCATCAATGAAGCTGCACAGAATTTGGTTGCTGGGCTTCTGATCACATAAATTTTACTAGAAAGATCTGGATTTTCCCCTCACATTCATTGGGTTGGGGGTCATCTGCCCTCAAATCATAGAATCAACTTTTTGGCTGAATCAAAACATGCACTTTCTATTCAAGGCACTACCATCTTCCTACCTCCTGAATTTAAAAAAGCATTAATCTTGCTCCTCCTCATATGGCTTTACACTCTGACACTGAAAATAGAGAAATCAGGGAAAACGTGGACTCTAACCAGTAAGTGTTATACCAAGGATGGGGCTGAGCAGTCCGACATACAATTGCATCTTGTAGCTCTACTAAAGCAACTGATCAGACATCTCAAGAAAGGAAAAACTAAGTAAATGAGGTTTTCTTTCAAAAGACTTCATCAAGAATTAGGCAGCCATTGACTACCATTTCTGAGAACACCATGTCACCCTGTTACCTTCATCATACCTAGGAACAGACATGTCCTAACATCCCCAGTAGTTCTTAGGGTCCTTATGCTAAAAAGTAGTCTAAAAAAAAGTGAACAAAAAACTACAACAACAAAAAAAAACACCAAACCCCTTAAAGTCAAACATACATGACTTGCTTTTCTTTTGCAGCATAGCTGACCCTCCTGCAGTGTGCACTTTTAACTATACATTAAATGTTTAATTTCTCATTGATTTTCCTAAAAAAAATTATCCATATTATGACATACGCAGTATAACTGTATTAACCGAAATACTGAAGATACACTGATAAGCACAGTACATCTATTCTGTACACAGAATACATAGATATTTAGTAATTTATGTAGAATATATACAGAATATATAGAATATCTTGTTCTCTATTCTATTAACAACCTTTTATTGCAAAATGAATTTTAAGAGACCCACAGCTTTACATGTTAGCAGGTTTAAGGATTTCTGTTTCAGAAGGATGTTTCTAGAAATCCCAGCAGTATACTAAAGCACACATAACTGTACATTTAAGTAATAGTTAATATTTTATTGGGGGATGACAGAACCCATCTACCTGAAAAGACTATCCTCATTTTAGTTCATTACTTAAAGTAAAATCTAACTACAGCCAGTCCCATATTTTATCCGTTCCATACAGTATCCTGTATATAAGATTTTACATTTTGTCTACAGTAAAATGATCAGTTACAGAGCTTGATTTTTTTCCCCATAAAGTCAGCTGCACAAAACGTGAATGAGCTGTATGAGTTGTATGCGGGCACAGTTGTGACTGCATGTTCACAACCCACTTAGACTTCCTGCAACGATTTCTTTTCTTCAGACTAGATAAGGGAGAAAAGCAGTTGAAAGGGGACAATAACTTTTCTTGGGCACACAGAAGTAAACAGCTGGGCAAGTCAAGTTGTTCGATGGTATCCTGTAAAGAACTGCTATTAAAGACATGCAGCCTAACAGATGCTCTGTACCTACACTCTGATCAGGTAGATACGCCATGAACACAACTCCACCATCTGGTATGCAGACAAGGTAAACAGAAGAACCTGTTACTAATTAGGCTCAGCTAAGCACCAAACTCCCAGTTACAGTCAAGACCAAAGCTGTACTTCGGAAACCAGTGAATCTTGAAAGGGGGGAGAAAAATACCCAACTCAACTTAGGCTCCTCCAAGAGCAGGGTCAAGGACACAAATTGTTGATGCCTTAAAATCAGAAAGACTTTGAGGATATATCCAGACATACACGTGGCAAAGTCTAACATGAAATACCAACAAGGACAACAAACCTTTGGTAATGGTTTGACTCTCAGAAGTGGTTCTTAGTACCACTTATCCATCAGAAGAAGGAGGATCAAAATAGAGTAGCCAGATACTAGCCACAACTATGCTGATTTTGGTACTCAAACTAATTCACACAATGACAGAAAATGAAACTCGGGGCCTTCTGATCTACAGCCTGGGTGCTAAGTGTTGTATCACCTATTAAGAACCCAGACACAAAAGTTGTGTGTTATGATTGTGTGTATGCTTTCAGCGTAATCAAGGAGACAAATATCCCTTAAAAGGGAGAGAGAGATCTTTCATGGAACTAACAGTATGTGTAAGTGTAGTTTCCTTACCAGCTATTTCGCAACCTTGTTTCAAACCCCATTTGACCTCATGATTTTTGGTCTTGTACTACAGGCAGATGCAATTCCCAATGCCTTGTAATTTATCACTACTTTACAACCAACAGCAGTCTGCTCATCATTACTAAATGTACCCTTATGCATTACAGCCTGCTGTCTTTCATTCACACAAACACATTTCAGAATAAGACTAGTTAATCTATCACTGTCTCAGGGCTGGAAAACAAAGCCTGCACTGAATAAAACTTACAAATGTTTCCTTTCGTGTAATCATCTCAAAGGCAGCTTCCTGATAGAACAGCATTAACACAGTGAATACCTTGTTAATTTAGAAATACTAGTACAGCTAACTCAAGCATCAGTCCCAGACACGTTGTACTCTCTGCTGCTAAAACAGGATTTTCCGATAACTCGTGTTTACTAAAGACTCACTTAATGCACCAGGCCCTGCATTTCTCATGGAACCTTGCTAATAATAGTGAACAGGTCCAGAAGACTGGAGTCATTTGGGGTCATTTATCTAACAGTATTAAAACAGATCAGGAATGTAGCAAAAAGGTTGATCATGCCAGAATCCAGAAGTTCATACAAAGGTAACTAAAGAGTCCCCTGACAAGTAGGGGAAATGAGAAGTGGGTTGAGGCATTCATACGAAAATAGGTTGCCATTTTAATATGGTTTCTGCACAGTTTTTCCACCTCAGTGATGAGAGATTTCTTTATAATAGATAAAACCACACACAGTTACTTTCATGCTCCAGCCCTTTTCTGTCTCCCCCCTCAACTCTAAAAGCACTTTCTTTTTGACAGGTTTACAGCATATGAACTCTCAGACATCAAATATTGTATGGTTTAATACATTTGAACCACAAGCTGTCTTTACCCTGAGAAAACAAGAACTTGTCCGCACAGAAGTTTTACCCATATGCCACACCAATACGAGTTAAACTCACCTACCAATGTAAGCAACAAAGGCATATTTATCCTGGTGACTGTTCAGCCTGGCTTGACATCCTGCCTAGCATACATTTAACTGAAGAACACCCCCCCTCCCCGGTGT
>VXAL01005855.1:26931-42986 GCA_013399475.1 Chauna torquata
TGGAATTCACATTTCATGCCAGTGTAAGCTTTTAAGCAAATTCACTCTTTCAGATGCAGATGTGCTAGGAGGAGACCTCCATCTTTACAGACTACCTTTTCCAGCAATTTATCACAAAGTATTCAGATGATTACACTTCAGTTTTCTTCAATTAATATTAGGTTAACTTGAACACTTAAGATAGCTGATCTCATGTAACACAAGATACATTTTATACCTCTGAGTAAAAGAAGTTTCTCTAGACACTCCTTGATAAAACTGGTTTGAAACAGTACATTGCCCTCTTCTTGAGATGCTAAGGCTAAACCTTCCTTCATCAAAACATTTTAGAAAGTTACGGAAAAAAAAAAACTGTGCGCTAATCAACAAATTATCAGATGTAGGGCATCTGAACAATATCAAAGTGTTGAGTCCCGATTTATTTCTTAGACAAATTTCTGAAGTCAATTGTACATCATTTAAGAAATTCTCAATGAAAAATCCACATATCACATCTCTGTTGTATTTCAACACTGGTAAGCGTGGTTCATTTTTGGTAACAAAGAAGCAGTGGCATTTTCTGATTTTCTTTTACAGTATATGGACTTGTGCCAGAATGGAACAACAGCAAATAAGTTTGGATGCTTCAAAACACATTTTTCATATCCACTGTTAAGCAGCAGAATAGATGTTTTAAGCAGTAAGGGATAGAAAGAAGGTTTTAAGAGGCATATTTGTTGACTTCCCTTGTTTTTACTTTATGATGTTGATTTCAGGACGAAATTTTCAGTCTTTAGCTCAGTCATCATTTGGACAAAAATCCAATCAAATTTGGCCACGGTTGTTGCTTGGAAGCTCAAATAAGAGCTTGACTTCAGAGTCTGTCCTGCAGAATCTGTGACCTAGAAGATGGCAGACCTTCTGCCTCTACAGTTGTTTAGCTGGTCAGCCTATCTCCATATACCATCCACCTCTTGCATCTTAGCCCCCACTACAGCACGTGCACATGCACACACAATAATCACAGAACCCTTTCACCACATCTGAGTCACCTTTCTTACCAGGATGCAAGCTTACTGCGCTCAGGCAAGACGCCCCTATAATTGCCAAAAAAAGGAAAGGGTAAGTGACCATTGCCAACAAGTTTACTAAAGCAATAAGAAACAGATCCCACAGTTGGACCAGCTTGAGCCCAGCTTCTGACCCCAAATCCTTTGCTGTGACTGTTGTCTTGGGAAGCCGCAGCACCACTGAGCCAAAGAGAAAGGGAGTACAGTGAAATGTGGTGGGCTGCAGCAGTGGCAAACCACACAGAAGAATTTAGAGTAGAGATGGTGTGAGTTATGACATCCTGTGAAGAAGAAAGTGACAAGAGAACAATGGAGGGTACATATTAATTTTTATTACATTTTTAACTCTATTTTTCCCCCTCAGTATTTGTCCTGAAAAGCTTCTGGATATGGATGATGCTTTAGTACAGGAATTCTAATGAATGTCAGCTTGGAAGGTAAGAATGGACACTTTTTGCATACAAACCATTTGTTCCTTCCCTGTGGATGCCACTTCTCCACGAAAAGCAGCACAGCTTCTTTTGTGCTAAGACAGCACAAGGAAAAAAAAAAAAAGGACGACAAATTGAAGACAACTGACCTTCAAAGGGGGAAAGAGGAAGAAAGCGCACACAAGAACGCAAGGACACGTTGACTTTTGGATTTTTACATTTAAAATATACAATCACTCAAAACACACATCTGTAAGACTGACAACTAAAATTTTGTCCCTTAATATGTAAGAAACAGTGATGAAGTGCAGATGGCAGCTTGTGCATTGAATTGGCTGCTTCATAAACTCTAATTGTGGTGGATACTAAATGGATCACCTCATCTGTCTGGAATAAAAGTGGGATTATCACTTGGCCATTTTGTTGTATACAGTACTGCAAAATATCCTGCCCATCTCTACTGTTTGGCATGGCAGGGTTTTAACAATGAAATACAAAAGAATGCGAGCCCAGATTATCTTTTGTTTACAGAAGTGATAAATTAACCACTGGAAATACAAAACCTGCCCAAGCAATCATTTCTCCTAACTGACCTCATGCTTAGGCACTCCTTGGAATGAAATCTACTTTGGAAAAAGTCATCTATAATTGAAAACAAATGGTGACAATGCACAAAAAAGATACATCAATAACAGACTTGAAGCTTCAGACAGAGGTTTCCTAAAATCTCCATGAGAGCTTGAAGCTCTCCTAAATAGGCAGCCAATATCTAGTGACACACTGAGAAGCTGTATTCACCACCACTTGCCAAATTAGTATCCACGTGTACATCACACATCAACTAATGGATTTGTTTTCTAAAAGAAAAAAATAAAATGGGAACTACTGTGTTCCTTTTAGTTTTGGAAACTAAAACAAAACAGATCTCACTACAAGGTCTGCAGTACATCATACAAAACACATAGTTAAGGACCACGGAAATGCACACAATTTTGACCCAAACCACCACTTATATGAAATAATATCAGGCTTTGTGATGCACATGCAAGTAATCACTTGATTGCTCAATGTTTGATCGTGTACTTACACTTAGGAACTAATTCAGGCATATGCAATAAATAGCTACCTGAGTTACAAAATGTAGGTTTTAAAATCTGAAGATTATTTGGTGATGCCACTACTGTTGGGTACATGGAAGGGAACAAAACAGAGAGTACACGTATCTTATGCTTTAGCATTTTGTAAAATGCCAAACATTTATATACACCAATTTGTAAAAATCAGGGGAAAAAAGCCTCACCTCATTGATTCCAACCAAAAATGATCTGATTTCTTCTATAACTTCTCATAAGCACCTTGCTAACATGTGAGAACTGAAAAACATCTGGATCATTAGAAAACAACTTCCTTTGTACTAACAGACACATCCAAGGAAAAAAAAGAAAAGCTTTAAAACCACAGGATAAAATCCCAAAAAGCATCCAAATCCTACTTTCAGCTGTGACTCTTTCACCACTATGTCCCATTATTATTTCTAGATTTCTTCAGTTAATCATCCATTGCCTTTCACAACATTGCGGAACAAGTACATAAAGTCTATACTTCTGCTTTGGCAGTATTTTGCATCCGTTTTGGATGACTACTGAGTTGAAAAGCAACGCTGAATTACGCTCAACAAAGTCTTGCATAGCTGTTTGTCAAGAACAACGTGAACTGAGGTTTACTCACCATCAAATATAGAACTGGATATGCAGAAACACAGAAAAGAGGCTGGGTAAGAAACCTGTATCTTACCACCTTCTCCTTGCAAATCCTTGCCACAGCAAGAGTGAAATTTAAGTCTAGGTCCTCGGGTCACCTTGTCAGGCTCATCTGATGATATGCTACTCACATATTGTTAGCCTTCACAGTTGTGAATAGAAACTGGAAAGCATGACCCAAGCATGCACAATGTACTGATCTCTACCTGAAACTGTAAAGAGCCTAAGACTACAAGCATTAGCATAGCACATCAAAAACTTTAAGACAATACTATCAGAATCCCTGGAAAGCTACAGGGAGGGTGATAGCTGGCCAATTGTCCAGACAACTGCTAAAGGAAGAAAAAGGGCTGCAAGCAAAAGACTTGATACAAGGTAAAGCTCAGATTCTATAGTTCCTCGCTGGGATTAACTCCTGGTCTAGGTGGGCAGCAGGTCCCAGCCACTGCTATGGGCATTTCTGAGATGCCCATAGCATCATTTCTGAGATGCCAGCTTAAAATTTCAGGCTTTAATCAGAACCAAAGACATCGTAACACCACATTATCTTGCGACACCCCTGGATAGATGCAAAGGAATTCTTTTCTTACTGGGAATGGAACTATGTTGCAGCGTCTTTCATCTACTAGAGGATAAATGTTACGTAAGTGGTTACCGCAAACCACTAGATGAGCAGCAAAGTTTTGGTGCATCAAAAGCCATTAGAGACCTCACACCATTGAAGAAATACAGCAGAAAGCAAACCAGTGTTAAACCCACTTCTTGGAAAAAGGATTTTCTTCAGAGAAGTTCTATAAACATAAACACAGTAGAAGGTTTGGTACACCTTGCTGCTGTCAGAGCTTCTACTGGACAAAACTGCAGCTATGAGTTCAGAAAGTTTGCTTTAATCCTGCCTTGTACATGGTTACTCATTTTACAGACAAAATCCCCCCTCCTCCCCCCACAAAAAGGAGGATTCAGATACAAAAGAAACTACGATCCTGGTTTTAGCAGCACCATTATGCAGTCTCCTAAGGCGAATACTAGTATGAAAAGTCTTGCAATTGGCAGGAAATTCCTTTTTCCCCTCCAAATCCATGCTGAAGGTGCCACTTAACAGGGGAAAAAAGCCTGATCTGACTTACTTCAACAATAAATACAGAACTCTATAAACATACTTCTGTCATGCCCCTTCAGTTAAATAATCAGGTGTTCAAAAGTAAGTCTTAGGTATCACCAGGAAAAAAAAGGTAAAAAGCAAAGAGAAGTGACCGAGCAACATGATTAGCCAGCCACATTTTACGAAACTTGATAATGTTCAATTCTTTGAGTACTTGGATAATAAAACATTTCTTTAATGTATTTTCACTTATATTGCTCAATTCTATTCTCTTCTGCAGTTTGTATTCTCCTTTGCAATATCTGAGACATAGGTCAACCAGTAAGACAGGAGATCTATTAGAAGACACAATTCCATCCTACATCAACAGAGGCAACAAATTACACGTAAGGAGACCAGTTAACACCTGAAGAAACATCACTACCAGGAGATATATTACATTTATGGATAGTCTTAGCATGGTAGATTGCTGCCACCTTTTGGTTATAGATTGCTATGAAATTAAACTTCTACCTAAAATGCACATACAGTGTAGATGCATACTGTGATACACGGGCTCCTAGGATCTGAGAGAACAGTGGGGTGGGACAGAAACATCATTTACATTTTCTGTAAAATGCAGTGTGTGGTTGAATGTCTTGACATCCACTTACCTTCCAGCTTAAAGTATCTTCATATCTTCTACCACTGAAATCAGCCCCCATTGGGATACATACTATGGCTACTAAATTATGAAATATATTCTAAAATTAAAATTAATACGTATATTAGCGGGGGGGGAGGGGGAGACGACTCCAAGGAGATAAATACATGTGAAAATACATCAGACACTACAACGTACACTTTGTACAGGTTGTAGTAGATTATCTACATGAGGCACTGGTCAAGGTAAAGCTTTTATTTTGCTCTTTCCTCCACAATAATTCATTTCTGAAGAACAATAAAAAGGAACTATTCAGTTTAAGAGGCCACCTTCCATCCCCAAACCATCTCTTTGAAATTTTTACAGCACACATTCAGTTTTTAGCCTCATCTGTTTATTTTAAAAGCTATTACTAACCAGTCAATGAGAAGTAAAACATCTTAAAAAAAATTCCTGTCACCATTGATTTGACCTATGTACCCTACAGTACCACTTGAGAATCTATGTAATATGTGAGGAAGCAAATCCAGGTCTGACTGTACCATAGAAATGTTCATCCTTTAAATCAACTGCTTTCTCTCAAATATTGTGGAGGGAACAGCTACAATGAAACTAACAGATGAGCACAAGACTATTAAAAATCTTCATACCTATTATCCTCCATTTTTTAAAAAACTGCACAATCCAATGAAATGTTATTTGTATCAGTGCATATATCTGGTCAGTGAGGACATGAAATTCAGAGATGATTGCACAGCACAATGAATAGAAGGAAATATCACATGATGGCTCTTTGAGTAGAGAGAGAGTAAGATTTTTTAATAAGTAATTACACATGAACTTGCTCACTGTCAGCAGAATGTCTCTTGACATCCTTTTATGTTTTCCCCACCTCCCCACTTGTTTAAAAAAATCCAGCTGCAGGCAATTGCTAATTAAATACTTTGGCTTTCAGCTATAGTTGCTGTATGCACACATCTGCTGTGCAATAAACACTGTTTTAAGTGTTATTGACATATTTTCCATGCTCTAGGAGAGAATATTTATGACACGAAGAAAGAAAAAGCAAGCAGGGTCCAAGCCCCTGCCTCATATTCACTAGAAAGTAAAAGCTGCAAAGTGTTGTTTAAAGTTAAAAACATTTAAAATGCCTTTATTGCTGAAGGGCAGTCTTTAATCCCACATTCCAATGATTTCTTCCAAAACAATGTATTTACTAATTTTTTGGCCTTCAAAATTATGTAAATCCAAAAATATACTTCACTGCCTAGACATGTTTAAGTGTTTCATGTTGAACATTTTGGCTTAAATGAATCATAAGCAACATCCTGTCCCATTCCCCCTGATTTCACAATCTGGGTTTCAGACAATGGATTTGAACTGAGTTAGGCAAGGCAAGTAGCCATAACGAAGTACTCCTAAAGTCAGTGAGACTCTGGGCAGACACAGTGTGCATGTACAAATCTCACTGAACTATGTGAACTTAGATATAACATGGACGGAACAAGTCAAAAAACATGAAATGAGCAATGACATTCCAACAGATTGGGTGTCTAAGTTTGGTCAGTGGCACTAGGTTGGACGGGGTTTTGGGCAATGTGATCTAATGAAAGATGTCCCTGCCCATGGCAGGGGGTTGGACTAGATGATCTTTAAAGGTTCCTTCCAACCCAAACCAAACTGTTCTGTGTCTATTACAGAATTTGCTTTTGACCTAGCAGTTGTGCATTACTAGTATTCAAGTATTTCATAAGTCTGTCTGGGACTTTGTTCTAAGTCACAAGTTACCACAAACTGATTAAGTTTACACAGCCCCTGGTTAGGCTAGCATAGCTTCTGGCTTTTAGTTGTATCATTTTCATTAGCTCGCTAAAGCTGAAGCAACTCAATCCCCAGAAGTTCCGCAGCAATAAAAATACAGCATGGTGTCATCAAGCACCCTGAGTATCTTGATCTGAAAGCTGACTGATCTGAAATGGCTATCATTGGAGACAACTGTTGCGAAAGGCTGCAGTATCTTTTAAGTCTTTTGCTGGATATTCTTGAAAGCAGCTGTTCTCAAAATCAAGCAGTACATAAGGGGTGACATTTTCATTCAAATTCACCTACCTCCCTAACACAATAAACATTCCTCTCCAAATACAATGCAACCATACACTTTCAAGTAAAAAGCAAAATCATTGACCGCACATTTTCTTGTTTCTGTTTGTTAGTCAGAAGGGCTACTGACTCTTGTCTTAAATCAGAGGCTATTATTCTTTACAGTAAATATGAGAGGATCTTACTAGAGACTGCAAATGCAGGCAAAATACTGAGATGAAAGGATATTAAAATTTGACAAAACTATTGAACAGCATCCAGTAGACAGTATTCAAGTCTTCTGCAAGCAAGCCAGCCCAAGGGTACACTGATCAGTGACTACCTCTCTTCCAGGACCGAGTAAAGAGATTTATTACTTATTATTTGTTACTCTGCTAACAAGGAGGATTCACACAGGTGAAAAGGGCCATTTTTAGAACCAGTAACATTTCTAGAACAAATAACGTAGCAAGAATCAGAGCAGGTTATCCTTCACAGACAACTGCAAGAGTGGTTGTCCCACACCACACCCTTTTTTGACATACCTGTGGTAACAAATTCAGCTGTGACAAACTTAAAACTTGTCCAGAGGAAGCCAAATTAATTTAGGACACAGTATCATAGATGAAGCTGGCTGGTATACTATAGCATTTTTCTTGGTGAACTAACCTGCATTGGAAGACAACAGACTGACATACCCGACACTGTGGAATGGATAAGTCTTGTTCAAATTGCTCAGCTTTCATCTGGGAAGTTCACTCTCTAAAATTTAGCCCTTTTCCTATGCCTATCACCAATAATGCCAAATTCAAGTCAACTAAGGACAAGACAACTACTCATTCTTTAGTGTTTTTGCCATCTCTGGGAACATTATAGTTTACACATGAGGAGAGGATAAGGAGCTCACGCTCATCTGCAAATCTAGCTTTCAAAAAAATTTTTGGTTTTATTTAACTAATCTCAGAGTATGGCCATTCTACTAACTTGCAGTCAGGCTTGTCCAGTCAGCTCCAAAAGCTATGTTCCCTTTTCTGCTTTTACCTTCTGGTACCCATAAATAACCAGCTGTTAACTTACACTGTCTTGTATAATGTTATGAGGCAAGGATTTTTAGACCTCCAATGTACAATAACCTATCAATTTTTACAACGCAAACAGTTTTCACAAAAACTTGCAAAATCTCTATACTTGAATCTATGTATTTTCTAACGAAAATAGCTTCATGAGCAGCAGTTTAAAGGTTTGTGCCCTCCTTTCTCTCAGTAAGGAGCTATACCTGGCCAGAGGCAGATCTCACTGTTATATTGATGTGGCTACAAGTAACACTTGCTTTTTTAAGCAACATATTGCTTAAAAATCAGGTACTGAAGACAAGTTGTGGCAGAGTCACCTCACTGGGTGAGGTGTCTACGACAATGTAATTTCAAACTTGCACACTATCTCCTGAAATAAAACTCTCAATAAATATCTTAATCCTATACGATAATGATTTTGTGAACATGAATTTACCATAACTGGCTGTTGACAGCCTGTTTTTAGTATGCAATCAAAGCGTTTTTATTCTCTTTACCCTTAGACATACAATTCTTTATTCTGCTACAAATTATGTTGTGACATCAAAGACCTCTTAACTCTTCTCTAGAAAGTAATTAGAGATAAAAGTGCAACTATGTGTGTGGGAGAGAAGAGCAAGTATGACAAACTTGATGACCATCAGTCAGTGAAAGCACTAGCTGGAGCAGAACAATATTTTTCTCATCACCTTAAAATGCTAGAAAAGGCTTTAAGAATAAATAAATAATAATAATAAAGGATTTTGCATAGAACCTTAGAGGAGAAATCTGGTTTGCAGTTTTCTAGCCTAGAACTGAACCCAGCATTCCTAACAGTCAGTCTTCACATACCTAACTCACAAGTAGTGCACCCTCCTTCCCTTGTTCCAAGTCTGCATGAAAGATGACATCCGCTACTAGTCTGAGTTACTCTGTTAGCTCCAACAGGACAGCTCAGCACAATAAGCCCTGGGGATATCAACAGATACCTTCCAGACACCTTCTGCTATTACCCCAGAAAATGATGATAAAATGCTATTATTACCGGACTTAGTATATACTTCAAAGTCATTTAGGAAATCACAGATAAAAGTACTTTAAGACAAGGTTGCAAGACCAGTTTGCAAAAGTTAGGGCATGCAAGTATCATGGGAACACGTAGAACTTTACCTTGGACCACCTCCGTACTTGTAGTACTCTGTACTATGATATAGTGTAAATGGAATAGCACAGAAAGTACTTCATGCCAGGCAATTTACTCTATTAAAAAGATGGGACAGAAAACATAAGTTGGTTAAAACTTAAGGATTATAAAGCATTAAGAGGCAGCTAACAGTATCCCAACTACACATTTCATTAAAATAAAGAAAAAACACAAAGCAGTGATTACATCGGATTTTGGTAAAATTAGGTCAAAACCCAAACGTACATATTTTGTAGATTACTGCAGCAGTATAAAAACTGAAACACCTGGACATACAGTCTGGTGAGAATTTTTCACTGTAAGGATAGCTGCTGTATACAAGAAGGAAAGCAAGTTCTCAAGGTTGTCAATTCCAGTCAAAAAGCCACAAATACAGGTAGCAACAGTGGTCTGTATTCATCATCACCTGGAAAAAGAAAATTCTCAGCTCCTGTTTCCTTGATCCAATGCTCTGCTTTAAAACACAAACCATTAATCTCTTTTTTCCCCATGCCCTCCAACCCCCACTGCCAGAAGACATCCTGAGATTTGACAGCATATCTAGATGTGTCATCTCTATCTTGTCAACTATATTCACGGAAATTAACAGAATAGATAGTTAAAAAATCCTCATTTTTCAGGAGAATGAGGTTTTACTTTTGGTTAAATTTTAGTTCACCATATATTAGAAAAATACTATAGTGGAGATTACTATAGTGAAACCCTTCAGCACTGTAATAATTCATCTCAAATATACTTTGGGAGATTCAACTCCTATACTTATACCTGTGAATTCTGATTCATCTCATTATAAGTATTAGAAGACCACAGCTGTATTAATATGACTTGTTAGTCTCAATTCAGTTTACATATTTGCAAGCACAGTTTTCAGAAAAAGGGTCCCCACTGAAGGTATGAAGACATGAAGGTGTTCTTGATTTTAGAAGATTTTTCCATCATACTGCTCAAACAAAACAGACTAGTGCAGGGGTGTGTGTGTATTGTTCTTTTGGTTTTGTTTTTTCCCAAAATACCTAATTCAGAAAATTTTATTAAAAGTTGAAGCAACATAATATACCACAGAGTACTAGCTTGGAATAAGTAAATACCAGGATAACTAACAGACCAAAGGGTATCTTTACCTGAGTAAGGAAATCCATGTGATGTTAGACCATCTCCTGCTGCTGGAATGTTTTGTTTAGAATAGATTGTTTTAGGAATCAAACTGCTTATTTTACTTTCAAAGCCATGTGCATATAGGGGCCATTCACAGAACATCCACTTAACAGCTTGTGGAAAATGACTGAAAGAAACCATAGATTCAGCTCACTGCTTTTTTAAAATCAAGCATTCCCAATAAGACTCTTTTTTTCCTGTTATACTTGTCATACATTAACGTGAAACGAGAAATACTTGTGATTAGGTTCATAAACCAGTGTAAAACGTCAAGGCGAGAAAGCATTAAGTGAGGATAAATCATCAATTTCAGACTCAAGTATTAAATAAGACTGGTTTTCTACAATAAACAATTCACATGCTGCATTGAAAAGCTGTAAGGAACAGAAATCAACCACTGAAATTCCTATTATTAAAAAAACACAGATTTAAACATAATTAACCTATTTGTTCCACAAATAAATTAGTCCAAATGCAATTTATAATTCATATTGGAAACTACGTATATCATCACTTTATGGTATATATAAAGTCAAGAAAAACACACCAAGTGTTGCATATACTGCAATTGGGCCAAAACATGAACAATCACAGTAACTTCAGAGAAACTACTTACATGCAACTGATACATTTCTGCCCCATTTTTTGAAGTGATTTAGTGGATAGAATGTGATCTAATATCAAAAAATCAGCTGTATGCTATGCCCAAATGCTAGGAAGTGTTCACAGAGTAACAGAATTACAGAATGGTTTCAGTTGGAAGGGACCCTTAAGGATCATCTGGTTTCAACCCCCATGCAATGGGCAGGGATGCCACCCACCAGACCATGTTGCCCAGGGATCCATCCAACCTGGCCTTGAACACCTCCAGGGATGGGGCATCCACAACTGCTCTGGGCAACCTGAGCCAGTGCCTCACCATCTTCATCATGAAGAATTTCTTCCTAATGCCAATCTAAATCTATCCTCTTCCAGTTTAAAACTGTTACCCCATGTCCTGTCACTACACTCCCTGATGAAGAGTCTCTCTCCAGCATTCCTGTAGCCCCCTTTAGGTACTGGAAGGCCGCTATGAGGTCTCCGCAGAGCCTTCTCTTCTACAGGCTGAAGAGCCCCAACCCTCTCTTGTTAAGACAGGCTGAGAGGTGCTCCAGCCCTCTGATCATCTTCGTGGCCCTCCTCTGGACTCGCTCCAACAGGAGCTTGTCCTTCTTGTGCTGGGCACCCCAGAGCTGAACACAGTACTCTGAGCAGGGTCTCACAAGGGCAGAGTAGAGGGGAAGAATGACCTCCCTCAACCTGCTGCCCATGCTTCTTTTGAGGTAATCCAGGATATGGTTGGCTTTCTGAGCTGCAAGTGCACATCACCAGCTCATGTTGAGCTTCCTATCAACCAACACTCTCCAGTCCTTCTCCTCAGGGCTGCTCTCAATCCATTGCTCCCAAACAAGAATTTTCATCCACTTAAAGCAAAAGGCAGAGTGATTCTTCATTCCCAAAATTCACTCAAAATCCTGTTATTCATCTTTAGAAAACTGTAAAAGTCAAACCAACATATTTCAAAAGGACTGGCAATTTTAGGTACAGATATCTGGGTGCACTGCATCTCCTGAAAACTCTAATTTTCAGAGAGCTGGGTTTAGCACTTGCTCTTTAAAAGTGTCTCAGAAGCAGGATGACTTAAGAGATCCAGAAATGCATTTGGCATTTCTGAAAACCCTTGCTGGTGTCAACCAACACTGAATGAGTAAACATTCCATCCCATGCCGTTTTTTGCCCCACATCCTCAAGCACCTTAAGACAGTACCAGCGTAGTTAAAGCATGTAGTGTGCCAAAACAAATGTAGACTAAAGCCCCAGATCCAAGCTACTGCCACAGCTTATCAATTTTCAAGTCAAATAACTCCAACTCCAATTCCTGCCATTATCTATGAACACATGAACCGCTTGCTAACACGATCTAAACATAGCTGATGCCTGCTTGAGAATGTAAGCTGCAAGGGAAAGTCAGCCTATTTCTGATTCAAAGCACAGAAATTTTCATGTTGAGAGGTACCTCTGGAATGCATCTAATCCAATCTCCTGCTCAGCACACTAACAACACTGAATCCTGACTAAATTGCTCAGGGCTTTGCCTGGAACTTAGAAACCTCCAAGAACAGAGACTTCATGATCTTTGCGAGCAATGTGTTCCAATGCTCAACCTTCCTCATACTGAAAAAAGATCTCCTATTTCAAGTTACGACCACTGACTCATCCTCCTGCTGTGCAGATCTAGTGAGCCTAGCACTGCCTTCTCAGTAACTTAGTTACTGGAACACTGCTGTTAGGTTCCCCCAAAGCCTTCTCTTTTCCAGGCTGAACTTGTCCAGTTCCCTCAAGCCTCATGGAGTAAGTGCTACGGTATAGTTTGCCATGATTTAACTTCAGCTGTAAAATTAGTAATTTTCTTTACCTCATCTTCTGTAATATGTTAAAGATAATACAGAACCTCTGACCAAAACTACATAAATTAGGAATATTTACACACTTATTAAATCAGGCTGGAAACAGACTGCACTGAAAGGTAAAATAACTACAGGTTTGTCGTGATGGCATTTCTCTACAAAGAATATAAACAGTCCAACTGGGAGGAAATGCATTCTCCAGGTAATTGGAAAATCTATTCCACAAGGAAAGTTACTGAGAAAGACAGGAGGAAGCCTCTATATGTTATATCCAGAAAGAAAGTATCTGGAATTACTCAAAAAGTGGAGGAGAAAAAAAAAAAAGCAATTTCATTAACACTTTTCAAGAAAAACAGTAAGAAAAATAGAGTAATTTTTTTCAGAACAAAGTAATCAATCTCTCTGGGCATGCTGTGCCAGTTCCATCTGTCTGGTACTCCATCAAAACTGGAAATCATCAGAGATGGGGAAAAAAAACAAAACTGAAGCAGACCTTTAGAGAGAAGAGACTGTCACTTGAAACACAGAACACCGTCAAGTACATAGGTAATGTGTAGAATATACACAATTTTTAAGCATAAATGGTTTTTATTAATTCACTTGGATAACTTCAAATTAAAATTGCCAGAAATCCACTTACCTTTTGACTACTACGGAAAATTTAATTCATTCGCATGTATCCGTTTGTTCCCAGATGCTTTGATTTTAAACTGATTTTTTTCCTTCCAAGAGAGAAGTTGTAGCATGAAAACATCAGATAATACTTTTCTCAAACCCAAGAAAAGAAACTCACAGTTTACATGAACAATACATGACTTGTATCCCTGAACTCCCACTTGTTTATAGGTGTGTTTCACCACTACTGGGCAAAATAAAAGAGACAGTGACATGCTTACATTTACCTTTGAAAACTTCATTGAAATCTTACAATTTTGAAGCTAATGAGGTTTGTTTGCTTTGTTTTATTAGAAAAAATACTCAGGCAAGGTCTACAATCATCTGTCAATTATAAATGACTTACAAGAAACTCATGAAGCAATAAAATTAAAAAAATACAAATACAAACTATATCTGAAACACTTCTATTTGGCAATTTTATAACAAATTCATAAAAGAAACAAAGATTGCGGATTACTTTATAGGTACAGAAAAAGCAGTAGGTGAAGTGCTCAAGCAAAAAAAAAACACTGCATTTTTTTTTTCCAAAAATAAAGTCACATCACTACAGATTTTATGAATAATACCCTTATTAAACAACCATTCCAGAACATCTTATATTAGTGGTGCTTTTAATCTGCACTTTATTTTGTTTGATAAGACTTTTTTCATGTATATAAGTAACATTTTTAACCCATTGGAGTTAAGCAAGACTCTCGTGTCAGTACCAATGCAGAATGCATTTGTATTATATGAGGATATGCTCACTTCTGCAACCAAAGGGTTACTTCTAAGTTTTATTCTATTTAATAAAAATTTAGTGTAAAAACTGCTGGTTATTAGTTTCACTGTAGTAAATTCCTCCCCAATAAGGAGGACTAACTCTGCAGTTTGACTGCATATATCCATACAAATTTTACATATTAGTTCCTTCCAATAAGCAAGGAAAAAACTAATTTCGTGTTCACTATTAGAAAGGAGCGCCATGAATTAATTATGGGTACTATTCATCCCTCTAAGATTTCTGGGAAGGATGTTCAATGTATTTTTGTTCTTACAACAGATATTAACAGTAGTATATAGTCCCTTAGGTATGTAAAAGAAGGGGTTTTCTTTATTGTTAAGGAAGGTGCTTTTTTTAAACAATTCTTCTGGCAGCACTAGTGAATTACAATATCCTTCAATATTATTTCTACCGTAATATATACATTTTAACTTTCATGCCTCTAGAAAAACATCTACAGTACATTTCATAATATAAAAATATATTACAAATCTGCTGAAATATTTACAAGCAATGTCCTATTATCTATATGCAACATTTTTGTCTCCATACAAAGACTAACAGGTTAGACACATCTCTATTTGTCAGTTAAAAAAATCCATGGCTTCTTGCTTATTAAGCAAGAAAATGATTTTACTTTCCTTTTCAAAGCCAACTTTGGTGCATAAAGGATTGAATTTCTAGATTTTTTTTTTAAAAATACCATTTTCTTTACATCTAGAAAACATCAGGCCAAATAAAAAAGTATACTTTACAAGTGAATGGGGATTCTACAGGGCAAAAGAAGTAAAATAAAACACCAATAACACTAACTGCTAAGTAGAGGTTTTTCAAAAACCGTCCATTGATATGGATCACATAAAAGAAAATCTCATTAACATACTATACTATTCCTGAAAAGGGGATCAGACATACTGCAACACTCTTAACATCTTTAAACCGTACTATATGTATTCGTACTTGATTGGAAAAGACAAGCATTCCATCAACATTTCTTTTTAAATATAATTCAACATATCTTATGGATCTGCGAAAGGACACGAGGTTACAAATGACAAATGATTACTATCCACCATACTGAAAGGGCAACAGGATAATCCCTTGGTAGCTGTTTTACTGTCTGGCATGTGTTATATTTAGTTAACATCGACAAGAAGCCTAATAGCTTGTTAACAGTTCTCCTGGGAATTGAGTAAATAGTGATGGTTACTTTTTCTTTTCATCAAATATAAACTACTGTATTCACTAAAGAAAAAAGCAGCTTAAGGAAGCAAGCATGCAAAGCCTTTTAGTTGTTCCACTAAGTTGCCAGAAGAGTGTTTGCTCAGTCTCCCACTGTACCATTCCATGAAAATGTGGATATACAGTAATATATTAATATATTCCACGGAAGCATCAACTTCATTCACAGAATGTTTACACTAAGCATAAATATTTATCTAAAAAAAAAAAAGGATGGGATTTGACTAATGTGCAACTTTATTTCTAAATCCATTGTCAGTGACTAAGACTGCAGGTGTCCCCATTTGCTTGGTTTTTACCTCTTCAACCTCTTCTGGGGCATTGTTCTGTAAAAGAAGATAGGATAGTTTTTAAAAAAGACTGAGATGTAAATGTGAATCAGCTAGAGTGTATTATGAAATCATGACTATATACAATCTACTTTCATTGAATTTGATTAAAACTGAAAGC
>VXAL01005856.1:6139-71338 GCA_013399475.1 Chauna torquata
GCTGCATGGGAGGGGTGAAAGGTTTTGTTTATATTTTTGAAAAATCTAATTATGCAATTGTCGTGCAAGGGGAAAAAAGTCTCAGCCAAAACCTAGCCTCCTAGGCACAACCTTTGGAGAGAATTTTATAGGTGGCAACAGTCAGATTAACAGTGACCTTACTGGGTATTAATAAAAGTCAAGCTAATGATGTTCTCCTATTTCTTTTAATTTTTTATGTTCCTTGGCCCTACAGAGGAGATGCTGACTATTTCAAAAGAGGGAAGGCTTTTGGTGTTTCCCTTGCAGTTCCCATTATATTACATGTATGCTACTTGCTAAAGATGTAGTTTCTTTCTCTTCAGAGTAACCTGTTTCGGGAAGACCAGATTAAAGCATACACAAATTCTTCTCTTCCATCGCTGCAGTAAAAGACTGGACTCAAAGGCTTGCTCAAATGAAGTGGCGATTTTCTCTTGAGTCAGGCATTAAATGTCTTAGACTTGTATTCATTCCACTCTGTGTCAGGCACTTGGAAGAGTTCATTTGTAGAACTGCCATTTTTCTTTTAGGTGCATGACCAAGCCCCTGTTCTCCCATGCTGGTTCCTAAAGGTGAAATCTTCATCTTTCTGTAAAGGTGTAGGGCATTGCCTGGGTGTACAGCAAGTCATAAGGGGACCTGTTGTCTACTAAAGACTATAAAACAAAATCCCTGCATCCTCTTTACACTCACAGACTCAAATCTGCTATTCTTTTGCTTTACTTTTCTTTAATAATAAAGTCTTTCCATTGGCTACTGGGAGGGTGGTTTCTTATGATAAAGTTAAGATTGGGCCATATAAACCACTTTCTGCTCTACGGCTTTTATGTGGTTATCTCTTTTCCAAACTTTTACTAGTTTCAAGATAAAGATTTGTGTGCCCTGTCTTCTTATAGAGATGGCAATGATTTCTTTTTTAACTATTGTTTGATTAAAAGCTGTTTTTTGAGATGGAGAGTAGGAAGAAATAGGAAGTTTCTTGCAGTCTATTCTTAGTATGTCTTTTATTTTTTTTTTTTTTTTGTAATGTACGAGTCTCCTGTGCAACAGATAAATTATATCATGGGTCAGGTGGAAAGGATGCATTTTTTCCTTTTTTCTAGTTTGAAGAAAAATGATTTTGATCAAGGAGCACTTGCCTTTTAAAGAAAAACTTTTGTTTGTGTCTACTAGGTAGTGTAGAACAAAATGGACAACGTGTGAAACAAGGCAGCTCTGTAACATCCTTGGCTGCTTAAACAGAAAGGTTTTTTGAATGAATGCTGTCAGCTGTTGAACCAGTAGAAGTTGTTAATTCTGCAGTGGCTGCTGTATGTCAGAATATATTCCTTCTAACCTGAACTTTTAAAGGTTTTGAACTACAGACTAGAAGAATCACTAGCAAAACGCTTGGTGGGTTTTTACTTCTCTCCTCCCACCCCCTGTTTGCTGTCTCCCTGGGGATTTGCATTAGAGCATAGCTGTGTTGTGAATCACAAACAAAACCTAAGTTTTTCTTGAAAAGAAAGTAAGCCACTTCTTGAACTCCTATAGATGCAAAACATTCTCTTGTAAATTCTCTATGGAAAAGAATATTTTCTCTGGTTGCATATTCTCTGGTTCTTCATAGGGTCCAGAATGAGCAAATTCCCTCTGAGAAGTGTTTCCACTGCTGAATGGCAGGTGTGGCTCTACCTTGAAGTAGTAAATAGGAGAAAGACTTCCAGAAAATTTCTGGAAATTAGTAGTGTTTACAAATTGTTCCAAATAAATAAAATAGTCTCTCATTAAACAGCAGGCAACGTTACCTCAAATGAATAGTAAGAAAGCAATGTGAAGCCTTCCATCTAGAAGAAAACAGTTATGTAATTCAAGGAATTGCTCTGCATTTGAATCTTGCTCAGTTGTTTTTTTGTTTTTTTTTGATTTTGTTGTAGTTTTTTTAAGCGAAGTTGGGGAAAAAAACACTTCTGTACATCTGAGTTGGTTAAATGTGTAAATACAAAAAAGAAACCTTACACAGGAAACTTTGAAAGTCACTAGATCCAAATGACTGTCAGTAAGTGAAATAGACCAGAATGAAGAGAAGGATTTTTATTTTAAACTTTTTTTTTAATGGACAATCTTAAGTGTTCCCTTTAACAGTAGTGAGTATACATGTTTTGTATCTGAGTCTTGATTTTCCTTTGGCCATAGTTTGGCCAAGTAAAACTGTGCCTTAAAGAGGTAAACATTAGGGTGGGGAGGAGTTATTCCCTCCCCCCCCCAAAAAAGTTCATATTAAATACATGTAGAAAATATTACTTGTCTTAGTCCTCTTGATTTCCATTTCTGTCCATTAATCTCAAATAACTATGTTCAGTAATTGAAGTGTGCTTGGAAGTTGAACAAATATGAATTTTGTTTTTATGAGAAGTCAGTTCTATTTCTGTTCTATATTGGCTCACATTTGAATTTGATCCAAATTGTGAAACAGAAATAGAGACTGATCTCAGAGGATTTAAAACATAATTACTTTATCACGTCTTCAGTTCGTGTGAACTTTGAGAGAGAAAACTGACAGGTATGTTGCAGAATCTCCAAGATGGCCAGTTTCTGGATGATGACCTTCCTGTCATCAGTTGAAGTCTGAGTTAATTTAAAAAACAAAAACAAAACAAACAAACCACCCTGCAAGAAACTCTAAAATGTAAAGCTTGGCAGGCCTTTAAGTTCTGCTATCTTAATACTCTTTTGTTTGGTTATTTTTTAAAGAAACCTTTTAGAACTTCATCCTATAATGTCCTTAGAATACCCACATTGTTTTGGTGCTGAATAGCAAATACTATTTCTAGTGCTGTAAAGACTTATTCATGTGTTCTATTTTGACCCATGAAAATTCACTAAGGCCTCTGTGACGCTAACCTAAACAGCTAAGAAGTCTTTTCAGAACAGAGTCTTGCTTTCATCCTGCTATTAAAATACCTGGTGCTGGATCCTGTGCCAGGTGGACTGCTAGTCTTTTCAGGTTTGCAACTCCTCTTACCAACAAAAGTGGAAATGTGTGCTTCAAAACCAGTGTTTTGGTTTGGGGAGAATTATGAGATAGGAATTTTGGGGGTTTGGCCTTGGGTAGTGCTGGTACCTCAGTGGCCACACTTGTACTCTTGCATGATCTCCTCTCCTCCTTGCTTAGCATGTTTTTAGCTCTCACGAGCGTGGCTGTCTTTGACAATGTCAGCCACCTAAGATTAACTGATACGCATCCTCAAATAACATATGTTTGACAAACTGGTGTTCTGTTGTATTAGGGTTCAGTGCATTGAGTGAGATGAAATGTGTCAAACCCACTGAAAATTATTACTAAAAGGCAACAAGAAAGGGGGGGAAAAAGCCTGCTAATGCCACTGACAAAGAATGATGCAGGACTGATTCACAGCATGTTAATTCCAAATGCCTCTCCATCTTTCTTTTCCTCTTAGACTGTCTACCATTTATTAATATAATTATTGCTTCAACTGACATCTTGTGGATTAAGGGCTTGTAGATATGAAGAAAGCTATACAAACATGTTTAGTTAAGTTACAAATCAAAAACCTTCTAAAGGGCAAGAAGACCTGTCCCCATTCTGGTCTTCTAATAAACACCAAGCTTAAAGCAAAAAGAAGTCTTGGCTGGTGCCAGTGATATTCTGTGAGAAGGGGAAACACCATCTATTTTACAAGTAGGGGGGGATTTAAATGCTTAATGCATCAGAGGTGCTTCAGAGGTGATGCATGAGCCTAGAAAACAAATGTAAATAGTGTTTTAAAGCTTCTATTAGTGCAAAGAAATTGAAGTCTTCTTTGCATGCAACATTCGTAAGCCATTCAAGACTGCTGAAATTTCAGAAAGAGAATGAAACATTTAAGTAGAGGCCTGTTTTTGCAGAATTTTTTTACCACGTATTGTTTTCCTGGCCTCAACATTTTTTTTCCTAATTGTCTCTCATTGTGTACTACTAAACATTTCTTTATGTTGTTTTAATCAGAGTGGCAGAAATCCAAAGTCACTAGGTCCTCTCTGTTACCTTGAAAATTCAAAGGGGAATCCCTTCAGTTGTGATATTATTGTCCTTGGACCTATAAAGGTTACAGCACTTGTCAGCCTCTGGAGCAAGTGTGTTGTTTGCTTGAAGATAAATCAATGGCCTGTTGGTTTTGCTGATGCCTCAACAAGTTGCAAACAGGTGTCAGGGGTTTCTGTTGACTTGACAGGCTTTTGAAAGAGTTTAATTGCTAGTGAGAAACTGTATCTCCTAATGAAGAAGCAGGTGTTGCTGAGCACTGAATGCCGTTGCTGGAAATGATGTAAAACCCACTAACTGTTGAGAGAGATAATGCAGCATCTTTCAATGGGGAAGGTAACTTTTAGCATTTGATTGTATAATGAAGAAGTTGTTTTGAATGGAATTTTACATGAGAGTTTAAGACTAAGATGATATAAATGTCACTTATTTTGACAGGCTACTTAAAATTCACTGTTTATTACTTTAACTACATCATTTTAGTTGTCACTGTCAGACTATGAAAGAAGACTTAGTTGGGAAATGAAATGGAGCAATGGAATTTGGAGTAAAGATCTGGATGTCTCTGTGTTAGTATTTGCAGTGTGTCAGTGTGCCTGTTAAATATGAAACTGAAATCCTGCTCTTTGTACAAAACCAAGCATGCTGCTATGTGAGCTCCAAAAACCAAAGTAAAAATTCAGGTTCTGATAGGAGCCTGTGTCTGTGGAGGGAAGTGCCCTTCCCATCTGTGGGACCTCCCAGCCAAGTTGGTAGCGCAGTCCTATGGCTTCAGTGCTCTGAGTTTAACCCCTAGCTCAGCCCTGTGAAAAAGTGACATCCTTTTGCTCTTAAGACTTGGATGCCTACACCCGATTTAATAGCCCTCCTTCTGTTTCTGTCTACCTTTTTATTTTAGCTGTAGATTATTTGGAAGTCTAGGGCTTTTTACAGTAGTTGGGGGAGTCCAGAGGTTTTCTTTATAGTAGTTGTGGGAGTAACTCACATGGCCTTTGGGTCTGGCTTTTTGGATCTTATAAAGGATTGAAAAGCATGTATTATGATGTTTGTTCTGGCATGGTGCTTATTAGGTTGTTTGTAACCTGGAGTGTTTCCAGTGGGAGCTATGGTGCTACCGAATGTTAGGACTGTTCCTTAGCAGGAATCTTGGGGTACCTAGGTGTCATTTCATGAGAAGTGAGCTATCTTGCCTAGACTGGGTGAAGTTGTGTCAGAGCCATTATTCCATAGGTCTAGAAAAGGTTCTTGCATGACAAATCATAGAATCACAGAATATCCCGAGTTGGAAAGGACCCACAAGGATCATGGAGTCCAACTACTGGCTCCACAGAGGACTACCTAAAATCAAGCCATATGTCTGAGAGCATTGTCCAAATGCTTCTTGAACTCCAGTAGGATTGACTGCTTCCCCGGGGAGCCTATTCCAGAGCCCGACCAGCCTCTCAGTGAAGAACCTTTTCCTAACATCCAGCCTGAACCTCCCCCGTCGCAGCTTCATGCCGTTCCCTTGGGTCCTGTTGCTGGTGACCAGAGAGAAGAGATCAGCACCGGGCCCTCTGCTCCCCATCATGAGGAAGCTGTAGGCCGCGACGAGCTCTCCTCTCCCTCTCCTCTTCTCTAGGCTAGGAACAAACCAAGTGACTTTAGCCGCTCCTCATACATCTTGCCCTCTAGACCCTTCACCATCTTCGCAGCCCTCCTTTGGATGCTTTCCAATAGTTTCATGTCTTTCTCATATTGTGGTGCTGAAAACCACACACAGTGCTCAAGTGAGGCTGCACCAGCACAGAGCGGGACATCCACTTCCCTTGGCAAGGATGAAACAAAAAACCTCTTGCAGAAGTTTTGCACATCATCTTTCTATCCACTGTATCCCACTTCCCTTGAGCAGAGTGTTGGTTAAATTTTTACTTGAATAAGTAGATCAGATTGATGTGGAAGGTATTTGTTATTACTAGAAATATTGCTTGGAGTCTGGATGAAATACGGAGTTCTGAACAATCATAGTATCATCTATGGTTAATTTTTATAAGCTCAAAACTGAAGAAAACGTGGCCATTTCCTTCAATTATTCTTTCAAGGTAGTAGCAACTCTGTAGCTTAGTGCAGAGTAATGTAGAAAGTTTAATTGGGAGTATGCGTTCAGCAACAGAAGATCTTGCATGGTCCAGACATTTGTTTCTTAAATGAGGTTAGCTCATATAAGTCAAATGTGGGCTTGTGCAGTCACAAACAGTAACATATGTGCTATAGATTTAATTCTTTTCTATTAAAGTATAAAGCTTGTGTACTTCATCAGCTGTTTCTGGGACTGCAGTCACTTATTCCCTGTCTTTGACCTTTCACCAGCAGCTATGTTGCCCGTATACCTTCTTTTGGGAAGGACATCAAGCCCGTCCTTTGGCAGAATATCTTTCTACAACTTCATTACTCTTCAAATGCATGTTGACATAGAAGCATAGGAAGAAGTTTCCTTTTTGTTCTCTAATATCAATCGCTTTTCTTCCAAGTCAATATCCTATTGCCTGTCAGTCATATTTCATGACCAACTCTTAAGGTACTACGTTCAGGTACCTTATAAGCCCTCTTCAACGTCGCTGATTTCGGAGAGTTTGTTAATGTCACTCCTTAATGAGGTAAAGGGCTGTTGCTGAATACTATTTTGTCACAGTCATCTAGAGATAGGAAACAAGTCAGTTTCTACTGACTTACTACAGTTCTATCCTATTCTGCGGATTTTCTCTAAGAAATCTTGAAATCTGGAAAATTGTAGGGGAAAAATATTATGGGAGAATGCTAAGCCTTAAGGACATTAAGACTATAGTATTTAATATAGCACTGTTGGTCAGCTAAAGGGCAAAGTTTTCTTTTTTTTTTTGATTTTTTTCATCAGACCTTGTAGGAACTCTGAATCTATTTTTGTGAAAGATCAAGTGGAGGACCTACTGTAATTCTGCTAAGTGAATTTACATGTGGCATTTTCAAACAAAATTGCTTGTGACATTATGCAGAAACATAAAATATAAAAACAGTTCTTTTTTATTCTTTTTTTTCCTAACTCTTTCACCATCCAGGTTTGGTAGCATTTGTTGCTTGAATATATACTGCACCTTGTGATTATTTAGAAAGTTTAGTTTGTTTGTAACTGTTACTGGCTTTTTTTTTTTGTTTTAAATTTCCCTATACACCGGAATTTGACAATTAAGCAGTGAAGTTTATTTGCTTTTACGAATAACACAGAAGCGTGGTTTCTAATTTCAAAGACATAACCATGCACAGAACCCTTGAAGAAACAACCATGCACAATACTATTTTTTTTCCGTATCAGTTTTATACAGAGTATTATTTTGCTATAGAATAATCGGATCCTAAAAGAAACCTTCAAAAGAGTCCTAACATGTTTCAAACAACTGTTAGGGCGTTTATACTTTTCTCTGCCTTCCAGAGGCTTTGTGCCTGGCAAGACTAGGTTGTTCTCTCTTTTACTGTTTGGAAGGAATCTCAGACTCTCAGCCATTGGGGGTGCCTGTGCTCTAGCGGGAACTTCAGCAAGTTTGGCTAGGTAATGTTTACTGGCACAAGGCATATGTTCAGTGATTTGCTTATTCCTTTTTCCAGTCGTCTCAGAAGCATATTGTGCCACATCTGTCTCATACCCATCCCAAATGCTCTTTGCTGATATGCAGCTGGACTACTGGGCCAAGTTGCTCTAGAGTTTTTATTAGCAGCAATGAAACAGCTAGTTTCAGGTAGCACAGATGCGTTTTCTAAATCCTTACAACCTTTAAAAGCATAGGGAGGATTTGGAAGGGTTTGCCTTCAAAGAAGCTAGTATACTGCTGATTCTTAGAGCTGTTTTCCTTTTGTTAAATGGCATATTATACGTGAATGACATTTTCGTGTACACCGAAGGCAGGCACTTGCGTGCACATATAAAAAATAATAGCAGTTTGCTTGTCATAATTATTCTGAGTTCTGGCATTAATAAAATATTATTTGCATTAGAAAATGTTTTCATGGTTAGAAAGTCCAAAGCAACTGAGTTCTGGAGGACAATGTTTTTTATACAAGTTGACATTAATGATAGAGCTACAGCCCTTTGTTTCTGTTAACAATAAAAATGGAGCACTGTTTAAAATGCAGAGTGACACATACAGAGGAGTATAATATGGTGAACAAAACATGAAGGCAAAACTGAGTCTTTTTTTCCCATAAGGGGTAAGATATCGTTGATAATGAACTCTGTAAATCTAATGAAGATTCACGTCTGAAGGATGAGACTTACTTGCTTTAAAGCAAGATGTGACAGTGTATAGCGGTTGTTTATTGCACTCCTGACGGAATGCTAAATGTGGACGGTCCAGATTTGACTAGTCTTGGGTGTTAATACCCTCAGATTGGTTGTTGACAAAAGTAGCTACTTTAAAGCTGATCATCTCCACTGTGATGCTGCTGAGGAAGCTAGTTCCACTCAGGGTCCCGTGGCACAGAGAAATAAAAGTATAAGAAATTTTAGAAATCTGGTGGTTTTGTGTTCATCATTGTAACCTTATCTTGTAACAAAAGTCTGTAGTTGCTGCAGGCCTTGGCAGTTCTTGAAGACAGAAGCTTTAAAAAGGAGCACTATAAAGATGGAAGAACGAATGAATCTGCTTGCTTTTTCTGATCTACATTAAATAGAGTTTATTATAAGCAAGATGTCTACACTTGCTGGTATTGAAATAGTGCCTCTTTATATGCAAATGCCCTGGGGAAGTTGCACAAGATCAATTCATCTTCACATTTAGCTTTCCCCATCTTACTGCCACAGTGAGAATACTGCATGCAATTCGCCCCTTACAGTAAGTTACAGTGCACTTCAAGATTCATAGTTTCTGCTTGTGTGAGTACTCTTCTCCCTCTCTCCCCATCTTTTTGATTTGCAGATTTTTTTAGGATCCTGTCAAGAATCCAAAACCCCAAATTGATCATTGTTGAGGATCTCTCTGCCAGGTTTGTGAGAGTTTCTCAGATGATATAATTGCAAATAAAGGAAGTTTGAGAGTTGGTGTCTGAAGAGAACAGAATGCTTTCAGTAATCAGGAAATGTATTTATTCTTGCATACAGCTCTGACTTATGCAATCTGTACAAGTGTTGATAACTGGATGTTTACATGGAAAAATGTCACTTTAATTTTAGCTATTGGCAGAACTTCAGCATTGATCACCCAGTATAATATTCAATGATGCCAGGAATATGACTAGCTATGTCTTTTTCAGCCAGGAAAGGGAGTTCTTCCTTTATAATATTTGTGTTCTGTGTGATTCAGTCAGTGGGAGATCTTTTAACTGATTTCAGTAGCTACTGGACTGGGATCATCATCTATAGTAGAATGATTGACAGGCTAAAATAACTGGAAAATTTTTTTAGTGCAGTTTTTCATTGCAGCAGCTGATAGAAGGAAGAAAACTATGTAGTTGTGAAGAGAATAATCGCTTTGTAATGGGTGTGTGGAGGAGCAGGGATGCAAGGCTCCATGTGGCCATGCCCTCCATTCTGTGTTGTTATGTCAGGGAGGGGGATGATCGTCATGGCTGTTGTGATAACCTTCCTGGAAGTGATGCTGGCAAAACAATGAATGACCCCTGAGAAGAATAGTCAGGAGCCTCATTGCTTCTTTATAAGTTGTTCGGTCAAAGCACCAATAAAATAATCTCTAAAGCAAACCTTTCCTGACAAGAACGTGCACTGTATGACCTGGTTGGCCTCTCTCATCAGTCACTTCTTTGAACTGTGGTTTATCAAGAAATGGAGAAAAATCTCATACTTCCCACTTCTGGGGGGTAGAATTCTACAAAATCCTGTTAAGTACATTAATGGCATTGGTGGTGGTATTCTATTAAAAACAGCCTGTGAAAGTGCCCCCATAAGTTTGATCCTCAGAGATTCAGATATGTTTTTTTGGATTGTTCTCCAAAGCCCAATTTATAATGCAGTAGCCTGTGTGGAAACTTAATGTTCCGTGATGAGTTCTCCAAGTTCAGTGTGCTTGGGGAGCTGTTCTGAAAAGAAAGCCGTTAGAGAAATCAGTGAGGTGAACCTCCAGATTGCATGGAATAGTCTTCTCCCATGATGTGTTGGGTTTTCTGAGGCATATATATGTAGTCATCACCTGCAGCCTGTACTCAGCCCCCCAGTCTCAGCCCTTACTTGAGCCCTCCCCATAAGTATGTGATGGGGAGTATTGCTGCATATTCTCAAATGGCTTTAATACACAGATAGCTACAACAAGTAGAGGCAGGCTTAGGACATTTCATCTCTGAGGCCCTGCAGTTACACAGTGGATGGTAAAGGGGACCAGGGGAGAGGAGGAAAAGGGAGTAATTTGTTTACTGTGGCACAGAGCTCCCAGGAGGACATAGCTTTACACACCAGTGTTTTAAGAGAAAAGAGATTCTGATTTGGATCTATCAGGAATCAGCTCACACTTAAATGTGGCTGGGAAGAGGGGTAGGCTTTCTATATATATTTGTTTTCAGTCATAGCTCCATCATTCCTAGACAAATATTCTGATTATCTAGCAACTACTACAGATTTAGAGAGATCCCTTATTAATTTTTCTCTTTGGATGTATTTTTACCTAGTCCCTGTAGTTGATAAACAAGATTAAGGGATTCAGTGATGTGCAAAATATTGAAATCACTGTAGGCTTTTTGGTCTTTCTCACTTTCTCTGACCATATATGAGAGATTCCTTGTCCTCATATTCCCTTAGATTTAGACAAGCTGTTGAGATCTTTCTTTTTTGTAGGCATGGTTTGCCTTCCTGCAGACAAAATAAAAGTTAATGTTGTTATTGTTCTGTGTCCCAGACCTTGTCACTCTCCCCAGCCTTCCCCCCTCCCTTCTCGTCTAACCAATATAATCTCCCATTTTTCATTTGGAGAATGACAGATTCAAGAGTGTTATAGGAAAAGCACTGGAGCAGGAATCCTCACTTACTTATCAGAATACCACCAGTATTGCTGAACAAAACCTCTTTGGTGTGGATATTAGTAAATTTTCATCAAATGAAAATTCATATTGTAAATTCAGAATATGCTATTTCTATTGCAGGCAGTGGTGAACAGCTTATTCTGTAACTTTCAAAGCTGCCTTTTCAATTTAAACCTTGGTTTTACTACGTTATGTTTCTCAGTTGTGCATATATGCATAGATGTGTATGTACTTCTGCCATGTTATATATATAAACCATAATATAGCATCAGAATTTAATTTTCTGGGTTGCTTTTCCCTCTATTGTGTCAGTAAAACTCTACAAATACACAAGCTATGCATAAAGTCAGTACAGCACTGTAATATTTTTTTAAATATTGAGTGCCTTCAACTGTTTGCTTTATTTCCTGTCACCTCCTCTCACTTCCCAAGATGAAAAGACCCTGAAAAGTAGAACTTCCTTTTTGACCAGTTAGTTAAATTAGGCTTTCTTCTAGGTGGGCCGAGGTTATAATTTCAAATTGGAAAGACACCTTTGGAGAAAGAGAATATTCAGTACTTGCCTAGTTTTTTTCAGTAGTCTTAACTACATTGGTTCTCATAATTCGTTGTTATATAGAACATCTAACTTACGGATGTAAAACCTGCAGAGTTGGGGCTCTATTCATAGCAAGTTCCTCATCCTACTAGTGCAAGGCTTATATTTTTAGAGCATCTTGGCTTAGTCGTGACAGTAACTGAGGCAGTTGGTTTACAAATCAGCATTTCACTCCAGACCTCCATGGCAGAAGTAATTGTTTCTATTGGAAAAAAGTATTTCCACCATTTTCATGGTGGAAGCAATACAAACATAAAAATGGTAGTTCATAGTCCAGTGGATTAACATTTTAAGAAGTGGGGTTGTATGGCTGAACACTGGAGTTTTATGTGTTGAAGGGAATGTCATGCACATGGAAACACATGAATAAGTGAAAAATAGGCAGTTGTAGGAGACAGATCTGTTTTATTTTTTATTTTTATTGCAATTCAAACTCTGTATATATACAATTTCCCTGTAGTATAGAGAGCGGCTATGGAGTGGTTAGGTAGGTCCAGAATAAGAACATAATGTAGCAAAAAAGATTTATGGATGATTTTCTCCTTTGGGTAAGTATATATGCATGCATGTGCATAGATAGATAATTAAAAATCTTTGGGGTTAATTTAGGGAAAGTTCCTGAAAATTCTTCTTTAAGAGTGGATGAAAATGCTGTTTAAATGGGTTGTATTAGCATTGGGAACCCCTTGAAGTAAAATGAGCTTTGCTGCAAGTATGATCGAACATTGCTTTGCTTTTCACACTTGTAATGTGTGTGTTGCTTACCAGCTAACCATGGCTAAAAGGCATAAAGTCACAGACAGCTATTAAAACGTTTAGATTCCTAGCTTGTAAATACTGCATCTCTCACAGAACTGGAGTGAAATCCAGTCTTATGTTTCTTGTTCATCCAGTTCATATCCATTGGGATGCAGCATTTGTGAAAGAATCAATTATCCATTTGTTAGTCAGAGGAGCTTTACAAATTATACATTAGCAGATTGATTCCTCAGGTTCACCGTTGGGGGACTGATAGTATAAGGTGGGTTGATGAGGAGTATCAGGGGAGAAAGAGTTGCCACAAAGAACACAATTAAAAGAAGCTTTCTGAGTGGCTGTGAATTTAGTCCTAATTGAAGAGCTGACATAATCCATACTAAGTGTGTTTATTTCAAGCATTTTTACATTAGGTAATTGATTAGCACATGAGGTACATTTGTTGGTAGATATTTGATTTTCCTTTCCTTTAAATTTAGGATTTTGCAAAAGCCTGTATTTAGATCCATTTCAGCAAGATCCCTGCTAGCTCTTTTTTCCTCACCCTAAACTTTTCTTTCTTCCATTAAGGTAACATTTTTTTGTTCTATAGTGTCAGCTTGACATTATTGATTTTGAACAGTCAAACTTACTTATATTGTCGAGAATTCCAAACATGTCTCCATCAGAAAGAAAACTGCAGCTAATGGAAATTCAGTAGAAGGCATTTCTTCCTCCTTTGCCAGAACTTCCACACTTTATGAAATTCAGAAGCTGTTCTCAGGTTAATCATTTCAGTGTGTCTCCCTTCCTAACTAGCAGGATCCTCCTTACTGCCAGACTTGAATCACGTTGATTTGTAGCTACTGTGTGTGTTACTACTTCTTATTCAGTCCTGTAAGTATCCTTGTGACTAAAAAGAAGTTGGTGGTGGTGGTTTTTTTTTTTTTCCTTGGTTGGCCTGAAGCCTAGGGGTCCTGATTAGGTTAAAAAAAATTACCTGATGTAGTGCTAATTAAATAATTGTTAGCAATTTCCTCAGCATTTTATATACAGGTGCCTACATTTTTATGGCATAGGATTTGAGATTAGATCATATTTATTCATTGACTAATAGTTACATGAATTAAATGTTCTTAATTTTTGGATTAACACTTTGACCTCAGATTTCTGTTGTAATTCATAGTATTTTTTTTTTTTAAATATGATGCCTATAAATTTGGAGGTCATTCCCCCCTCCCAGTATAAAATAGCTTTCAAACAGCTAACTGACCCAACCCCAGAGCATATCATGGTTCAGACTCTATCAAATGATTAGTCCTCCAGATTGCAATGAGTTAGTGGCTATATGTGTCCTCTTTAACCTTGAGCGATTCTTCTTATTTTGTCAACCTGAACAGGTAGATGCTGCAGGAAGGGCATTTATTCTCTGTGCTTTGAAAACCAAACCTATTTCTTTTTCCAAGCAANATCCACAAGCTGTTGACAGGATATAAGTATGACTAATTTTGAAATGGTAAGTAGCTTTGCTGGCTTGCACAGCTGTGTATTTATTAAAAAAAAATAACTGATCTGAATAGATGAGTTGGAACTGATTCTAGAAGAAACACCCTGGATTTAGATAATGTGCTAGTTTTATCGGTAGTCTCTTATTTCTGATTTTCTAAATAGTTTTATGTACATATCTCAAATGGCTTTTCTGTGGAATATAATTCTGAAAATTATAGCGTCGATTTTACTCAATGCCAAACTAGAAGTTCCTGGCATTGGCAGTTTTTCCCCTTGCTAGAACTTTGCTATAAAATGCATTTAGTATTCGTACTCGACTGTATTTGAGTCCGTGATCTATCATCACTTTCTGAGCTCCACGGAAGGTTCTGACAGATAAAGTCAGCGAATAGGCTGGTAGCCAACAGTGCCAATTTGGCTTGAGCTATGGGAAAAAAAAAAAAAAAATTACTTCATGATTGCTTTACCTTGTGTACATCATCTAGAATAGTGTCTTCTGTTGGAAATTAGCTGGAAGTTTGTGTAAGTGAGCAGCTCTGCTTTTAGAAGAATTTGTCTTCCTTGAGTGTCCTCTGTATACAGTGCAGACAACAGGGGAAAAAAATGCTGAGGAAGGAGAGGTCAAAAACAGCTGATATAAATATTGGTCCTGCAGAAGGCTTTTAACAAGTTGCTAGTTATATACAGTGTCATGAAATACCATATCTACTTAATTTCTACTTATCAGATTTCTAATTAACCAACAGTTCTGATGTATTGCATGCAATTTTGAATGTGAAAAATGCACATACTGTGAAATAACGTTCCTTTCCCCCACCCACAGTAGGCTGCATGCGTATGTGGAGAAGTTTTGCCTTGCTAGGCATGGTTTGGTTACCTGAGCACAATCATAGTTCATCTCCAAAGTGTGCCATGGCATCCAAACAGCAGCATGATAGATAAAGTCCATCATCCTGCTCTCCAGCTTCACCTTTTATGCCAAGATAACTTACATAATCTACCTTGTCTACTTCCTGCAGTTCATTTTGTGAGTATCAAACTTTGTCAAAGCCATTTAGCAGCACAATGGGAACAGTGTGGACTTCAGGGCTAAGCTGTTGGCTCTTCTGGTGTATGCTGTTTTGTTTCTTTTTGTCTTGGGCTTTCTTGCCCATCGCGAAGAAATGCTGCTAGATCTGCTATTGCTGTCCTGCAAGCCCTGATGGCAGGTTTTAGGTGCTGGAGAGAGAGAAGAATGAGGCTGGCTGAACACTGTGACTTAGCGTATAACCCTGTGTCAGGGTGGTGCTATACAGGATGGACTTGTTGCTTTTCCAGTTGCAGAGTGATAGAAGAAGGGAAGAACCTTTGTGAGAAAGTTGTGGTAATGGCAACTTAGATATCTCTCAGAACAACAAACATGGCACGTGATGAACTCAGTTGAACCTTCTGTGCTCCTCCTTTCAGAGGGACAGAGGTGTTTCTTATGGTAGGGAGGGTCAGTGTGGATATGCTGTTGTTTTTTTTTTTTGTGGGTGGATGTCATCCTGCCCCCCGCCCCCAACAGAGACAAAAATTTTCTCTTGCACCTTTATGAGCAAACCAGAAATTTAGAAAGGCATTTTCAAGGTAAGGCAGGAATAAAAGTGTATGCTGCCAATTTTTATGAAGCTTCTAGAAAGTGAGAGTGACAACTGACGTTTATTGCCCTATTCAGCATCCTCCAACCCTGGAATTATCCAGGTGTGCATGTAGCATCTGAGAATCAGAGCTTTCTTGAGGACGTTGACCACACCAGCAGGCTGGTGGGCTTGAGCTGTGCTCCTCAGCTGACACCCCCAAATGTGTCAGGAGGAATATGCACCAGCTGTCTGCATGACCAGAGTTGTGCTCGCTTCTGGTTGAAATGCAGTGAGTCTGCATATCCGCCTTGTGGTGGATGAAAATGCAGCTGGAGGACATAAAGCAAGGAAAGTTGGGTTGATGACTTCCTTGGCAGTGTGCTTTTTGGCAGACAGCACAGGGTGGAAAGACCATGTTGTGATAGGCAGCAGTTGCGGTATTTCCATGTAGCGCTCTGTAGTGACACAATGGGAGACCAAGAGTGATGTCTTCTGCATGTAAGGAAGCAGGAAAGCAAAAGGACTGGCAGTATCCTTTTCCCAACTCATTAGGCAAACTGCTGTGATGTAGGGTGCAGTTGTTCAACCTTGATTAGAAAGAAGATTGTAGAAAATGAAAACATAATTTGGGCAAATGCTGTTTTTGTTTGTTTGTTTGTTTTTTCAAGATGGAGGTGAGGAAAACGTCATTTCCCTGAGTTATACTTTGTGTGTGCATGTGAGAGATGTATGGCGAAAAGCTTTCCAAAGACTG
Organism: Chauna torquata; assembly: GCA_013399475.1. Classification (NCBI taxonomy): domain Eukaryota; kingdom Metazoa; phylum Chordata; class Aves; order Anseriformes; family Anhimidae; genus Chauna; species Chauna torquata. Next base: position 22,357 of record VXAL01005856.1, read on the forward strand.
AGAGAAGACCTCAATTTTATCCCCTCTAGGCTGTTCATCTGGACAGTGTGTTTTCATGCAACTTTTTATGGTGGTGTAATTCCAACTGCAATCTATGAGGACTTGTGATATTTTAGGTGCACATTTGTAACATGTAATGTGACCCCATGACTCCAGCACTGTTCAGTGATGCTTTCTTTTCACACAAATGTATGATGAATTTCTCTTTTATCATGTTCAAAATGACAGAAGTGATCTATTTTGTGGTGCAATCTGTTCAAAATTTTGGAAGAGTTTGAAAAGTTGTTCTTAAATTTTTAAGAGATACTGACTTCGGTAAAGATCCTTCAATGATGATTGAAATGATGATTTATTACAGAAGGTGAAATCAGGATCGTGGTACATAAGAAGGTTTTTGATATTGAATATACTTGGATGGTTTTTTATACCTGAGAGGATATGCATAGCATTACCCAAATGATGTTATATTAGTCCTCAATACTTAAGGACAGATGTTTAAGCTAAAATAAACAATAACATGCTGTATAACCCTGCAGGATAGAAGTAAAAGCATATCTTAAATGGATAGGGAAAATGAAAATTTATTAAATTGGTGCAGTCTTGAGGCTTTTCTCAATATTTCTCTGAGTACACCTGTGTTGCACTTTAATACCTTCTAATACTAGCTTCTGAAAACACTTTTAGCAGCAAAAATGAAAGCCAGAGAAGGGATTTGCAGGGAGAAATAATTACCAATACAGCCGTCAGACCAAACCAGGAGAATTTTGGGTTGCTTTGATGCCTGTGTTGTCAGCATGTTTTTTGCTGAGTTTTGATAGCTGGAGAGGTTTTTAATGAATAGCTGTGGTGTGCAGGCTCAGATGCTCCAGTCCTAGGAGCCTGGTGCTTCGTGAGGGCTCCAGACCTCTGAGGCAGGTAGCAGCAAAAAATGTCGGGTTTCTGGGTCATGCAAAAGGCTGGAAAGAAGGCTGTGTTTTGGCATTGTTGAAGGCAGACCTATTCCATGTTCTCTGGATTCATGCAACTAAGCATTGTACAACCTTTCATACATAAATCTCAGAAAGTGTAGAGGGCATTAAAACATATGATTGCGGATGTAACTTTAAATGTAACTTTAAAAGTCTTTTTTCTTTTTCTTTTCTTTCTCTAGAGCCCGGTGAAGATAAATCAAATCAGTCTGGATGAAAGTGGAGAACACATGGGTGTTTGCTCAGAAGACGGCAAGGTACAACTAACTCGTTTATGCATCTAATGAGGAAAAAGGCAGTCCTCAGTGTTAAACCTGAGATGATAGTGATACCTGTGGAGTTAATTCCTGCGTTTAGCACCACTTTGACCATCCATTTTGAGAACTGGGCTCACCTTTGAATACTCAAAACTGAAGTCAAATGTATTTTGCACAAATATGCTGTAGGAAAAGTAATTACAAGAATGTCAATAATGTAACTGGTATTAAGCTGATTAACAGCTGTGGCAGGAGGACACGTCACCTTAATCATTACTGCTGTGCCAGTTATACTTCAGTGACTAGTCTGCTGTTCCTGCAAGACAGTAGTTTAATGCCTTTCTGCTATAAATCCACAAAATTGGATTTTGTGGGCATGATTTCTGTGGGCTGGTGGTTTTCATTTTCACACACGTTATGAATGTTTCTCTTGAATTATAGAATCTTTTGATAAGCAATCATAGTTTATCAGAAGAATAAAGTGTCTTACAACAGCCACATTAAATAAATGTAAAATCAATATATGTACAGTTTCCTAAAAAACTGGCACCTACTTCCTTGACTGAGGACATATATCATTTGTGCAGTGTATAACTAACAATTATCAGTGCTTCTCTGGAATGTTGAGCTGTGACATTTAGTGGTTTTTGTGATTGATTTTCCACTTATAAGAATGTCTTTTTTGTTTTTAAGTCGATGGCAGTCTTTTCTAATGTTGGTTTGCAAGGATAAAATTCTAATGCACAGGGTGTTTTTAAGCTTCTTTTTTGAATATAATGCTCATATACAAATGCAGTGCGTTAAAAATAATTAAAATCATTTCTCGATATCCACCTGACTTCCTGAGTAGAACATTTCTTACAGAGTAGATCTCGGGGGAGGAGGAGTGTTGATGATCCTAATGGATCTATCCCATTCAGTATAAATTAAAACTAAAATTGAATCTTGCAGTAGGCAAAATGGGGAAACAGTCCCTTTAGACTGTATGTACTTGAGTTTTTTTTCCCCTTCCAAAGAGGTCATTTTTTTTCTGCAACAAGCAGAGAGCCAGTTTATGTATCCAAGCCTTTTGTTTCTCGGAGATCTCTTGATGTCAGTATCTTGACACAGTAATTGGGATACTAGTGCCTATCAAAGTGGGTTGTAGAATTTTACAGCCTGTGAGAAACACAGGAAGAGTATCTTAATTGTCTTAGCAAGATAAAGGAAGGGTCAGTAATTGTGCACAGTAATAAAAAATGTTGAGCTAGCATTGGTGGTTTGGGTGTTTTGAAAGGTGTGGAGGAAAAAGCCCTTGCTTGTAAGGACTCCTTAGATGTGACAGTGGATTACTGACTCAAAATACATATAATGCAGTAAGACTACAAGCCACACAATTTTTTTTTTTTATATAATACGTCAATGTGAAAAATATGCGTCTGATTGCAGAAACGATCAGAAATTCTCAAACCTTATTCTGATGTGACTGTGTCTGAAAAGGACAAAACTCTATTACTTTAAATGATGAATCTGCCTTCATTTAGTGAAATAACTACTGTGGATCCAGTAGGTGACTTTGTATGCTATACAAGGCAATCTAAACTTTGTTTCCCAAGCTAGAGCTAATTCTGATAATGTTTTTGATACAGGGTTGGAGTAACACAAGTGTGGTATAAATCACTTGTGTTCATAAAGTCCAGGGGCATTGCAACCTCACCATATTGTACACTGGAAACTTAAAAGCTGTGGGTGTTTTAGAAGTTAAGACTTTCGTCTTAACCCAGGAAGGTGTGTCTTTATGAAAGCATCCGCCCAAAGAGTGGGTGAAAACACATAATGGTATGTTGTGCTGCTGTATGAGAAAATGGCAGAAATTCCTGGCAAGGTAATGTAGCATTTCAAGGTTCTTGGTCATAAGAAAAGTCTAACTTCACACTCCATGTATCTCTTTCCTTACCACAGTGAGTGTGTTTCTAATGTAAGAAGTTAAACACTTGTACAAGTGGTTGCAAGGTTATCGTTAACTCAGATAAATAAGTAGAAATAGTGAGATCCTTGGGGCGGGGAGGAGGAAAAGAAACAGGTTAGTTTTGTTAAATTGGTTTTGAACAAAAAAAAAAGGATATGATAATACCAGCTGTGAATTTTGAGCTAGCTAGGTTGATGCATGTATTTTTATGAATTAGTGAAGATACGTCCTCTGGGCCACTGCAAAAGATTCTCGCGCTAGGCCAGAAGTGAATTTTCCCATATCAAAGTAAATCCAACATGAGGGAGATGGAAACAATTTGTTTTCTCGAAGGAAGGCTTTATAATGAGAGCCTCATATCTGTTCTGCTGTATTACGTGTTTTATGTTACTACTTTTTGTCTTTCTTTTCGCACTCTCAAACTAGATGTGGACTAACTGTGTTGACTGAGGGGATGCATAGCAGTACAGTGCAATTCTCTAACCCTCTTGTCAGGCAGAATCCAGAACTAAAGTCAGAACCTGACACTTGCATGTCATACTCTCTCAATTGCATTGGGAGCCACTTGCATGTTTTCCATACTGCAAGTTTTGTTCTTTGAAAATGTTCCTTGCCGATAGACTGTCTGCAGCTGGTCATCATCTCCGTGGAAATGAACAGAGGTCAAAACCACCACAGCCACTTTCGTGTGGCTTGCCACTGGCTGGGTACAATGGCCAGGTGTTGAAATATGAGAGTAAGGGAGGAAGATTCTGGTGCTGGAATAAATAGAAGGGGAAGCACACATGCAGCTTCAAGAACCTGAGTCTGACTCCAAGTTTTGCCAAAGCTCTCCTATGTCATTACAGAATGGTAATATAACTTGTGTATTTATTGGCTTGGAACTTTTTATACAAAGAAGCATAAAGTATATTGAAAACCCATGTGTTTACATGTTTTAGTGTCATGTTTACTGCCTGCATTTATGTTAAGAATATTCATGAAGTATTAAATTCCACATTTTTCCAAAAATATGGCTCAGATAGACTGTGTGTGTGTGTTCTTGCATTTTGACCACCAGAAGGTTGGCAGCTTCTTCCACATTTGGAAGCAAAAAACCAGCTAAGTCTGGATGCGCAGGAGCAGTGAATCCTGGATGTGTAAAATTGGAGAGGACTGGTAAAATATAGCAGGCTCTCATCATGAAATCCTTTTTCCAGCTACCTAAAAACATCATGAGCTGAGTGAGGATAGAAAGTAGAAATAGATAAATCCAATATAGCTTTGTAATATCAAAAGAATCACTTTCCCTCTGAAGAATAAAAGACATTAAGAAGTAATAAACTGTTATATGGTGTCCCTAGAGTAAACATGATAACATGTATTTTATGCTGAGTTGTTTTTTCCTCTTTAGTTAACTGGCTCCATTTTGTTTTCAAACTCTTAAAGTAACATCTTATTGCCATGTTCGATGCAATATTTTGAAAATGTTGAAGGCACCATTGCCAATGTTAATTTTGGTTAATTGGTTTTAATTTGAGAGGCATTTTTGTTGGTTTTGAGAATGTTGCTTTCATGGAATTTCTAGACTTGTGTTTTAAGCATTTTTTGTTAGCTTTTTTCCTCCTTTCTTTCCTCTTATTTTCTCTTTCCTCTGTACCTTATCTTGTTTATTCTGTTGCATTGGATATACTGTGCCAACTGATGAAAACAGAAACCCAGAAAACAAAATCCTCTAGACATCAGCCCGAAGGTTTTCTAGGCTTACAGCCAGGCCCAACTCAAATATAACCCTTTGGTTGGCTTACATAATCACAGCTTTGCGATGCATCTCACTGTCTCCAAATATTGATTTTCCAATCCTTTGGAGCAGTAGCTCAGCCCTACACCGTGCATGCAGCAGTATTTGTAAAGCACGTTGTTAGAGACTGTATATTCACTAATGAGTAATGGACAGAGCTGATAATGCTGCTTAGGAAATGTATCCAGGAGATGAGGTGGTGTGAGGTGGTTTTAGCTTTACTGAGATTGCCAAACTTCGAGCCAGTCTGAGGACGGCTTAGTTCCTCACCCATGGCTTAGTTCCTCTTGTACCTGGACTCTAATTTTTTTTTTTTACTGTCTCCTTGGTCGTCTGGGTTCTCATCCTCTGATAGCTGAATTGATCTTTTCGTAGAGCCATTAAGCTTCATTTCTGTGGCCCATTACTGGGACTTACTGGCTTTGTTCTGCAGCTCTTCCTCCGGTGGGTTTTTTTTTTTTTTGTAGCTGTCTTCTTCCCCCCCCATCCAAATAGTCAGAGTGGGGCTAGAGAGAGCGAGAAAGCAATACAGATAAAAGATTATTTAGGTCTTTTAGTTATTCGAACTTGTAGTTAGTCCAACTAGTTGAACATGTAGAGTAGAATTACTGAAGGGATTGTCTTTCCCAGAAACTAAGGACGAATGAATAAGCCTGTCCAAGAGCCTTCTAAGGTAGATATGCTGCCAGATACAGATTTCCATGGATCTGCTCCCCAGGACGCTCTTTTCCCTCCCTTCTCCCACCAGCAGTGTCCCTCCCTGCTGAGGTGATTTTGTTCTAAGAGCTTCTGGCAGTGGGTGCAAACCTGTTAAAATCATAATGTAGAAGTAAACTATTTACTATTCTTTGTGGAAATTATAACTAGTAAATCAATTACTAATTCCTGGCCATCAGTCTTTAGCCCTATTTTACTCCTAAGCTCTGGAGGAAATCAGCTGTCACTGTTTTGTGTGAGAATCAGGGAAGGGAAAGAGGTGCTGCATGAAAGACATTAGACCAAAAGAGGGTTGTACTTGCAAGAAGCTTGAGGAAACCCTACTCTAGAATGATCACATCTAAGAAGTCTAATGATGTTTCTTATACTTCATACCTCTGTGACTATTCTGTAAATAAAGAGAAGAAAACATTTAAAAATGTGTTAATTCTCTTGACAGTAGAAACATACTTTTTTTATTCATGTTGAACCTTCTTCAGATGAATTAATTCTGATAGATATTCTGATGGCCTATGGTTACAACTCTGATGCTGAATGTACTGAGACATCAACATAGATGAGAAAGGAGGAATCTTCAGAGGGAGACATTCCCAGTGGTCATGGAATAAAACAAAGTAGCACTGAATGCACTTGGAAGGAGGAGAAGATGCCAAGAAATATATGGGACTTGGGTTTCAGGCTGGTTTTGCTTCATTGCCACAAATTTCTTTTCTCTTATGTAAAGCCTGTATTGCTTGGAGGGGAAAAAATCTTCTAGTTTCTTCTCAGAAGGGAAGAGTTTTTAATTTATCTTCCCCTGAATGTTATTATGTTGTTCATACCTTACATAGATCAGTATCTGTTAAGCAGATTTGATCAGCCTAAAGCAAAAGGAACTTGTTTTTGCTGTGTTTGTGTTTAGGAAAAAAAAAAAATGTTAGATTCAAATAAGTACTTTTGCACTGCTGAAAATATTTAGAGATAAGCCATAATAGAAGTTGAAGATGTCTCAATTAAATCTGAATTGTTAAATATGGCTTTTTTCTTCAGGAAAAAGATGTAGCTGTTGGCATTCATGTTGATCTTCTACTTGTTACTGTTTTACATTCACCTTTAATTGTCAAGTGGTTATTAGGTACATATTTCTGTTGTTGTTTTTTAAATTAGGTGCAGGTGTTTGGATTGTATTCAGCGGAAGAGTTTCATGAAACTTTTGACTGTCCTATTAAAGTAAGTGCTTGTTTTAATCTTTAGTAATTGTGTTGTTGTCTTTAATAACAGAAAGGTCACACTGAATCTAAATGAGAGAGTAATACTGCTTCCTTGTAATGTTATTCAAGTCACTAGAAAATAGTTATCTGTCTCAATATAAAAGCTTTTCATCTGGTTAGGCAGGAAGAAAGCTGATCTAGGTTTTGTAAGAAGTATTATTGAGTTTTTCAAATACAAAAGGCAAAGAGAAAGAGAAATTGTCCTATTTCAGCTGTTACCTGTCTCAACATATTTCTCTCTTTGTAGATCTGTGATATAAATTCTGAGGGTTCTGCTAACTGTGAGGTCAATATTTTGCAACCAATTCATATCTGTTAAACCTATCCTGGGATAGAGCAATGGGTGGTGATGGTGATGTACTCTCTGTGAAGGGAAGAATTCAGTTATACTCTGGTTAAGATAAGTGTGGCTGGCTGGCTGTTGAAAAAATGCCTCTAGTAGGCATATGGGAAGATCTAGCTTACTTAGCAAGAAACATTTCTTGTGGGAGAAAAGGTGGTGTGTGCAAATTATTGCCTTTTGCTGCTTGGGGTCTTCCGTGTTTGCATCTGCTCTTGGAGAGGAGAAAAAGAATGAGCTTATTAAGTTTTCACACACATTGGATGCAACTCACTTGGCTCCTACTGTTGTAATGCTCTTACAACTGTACCTCCCACACTTGACAAATAACGCAAAGCCCTTTTTTTTTTTTTTTTTGGCTTTGTGATTCAACATGCCGGACCCAGCTGATCAGTCACAGTGTGAGGCTGGTGCTTAGTGTGGCAAGGTAAAGAGGCTGTTTAAACTGTGTGACAACACGCGAGATAGTCATGTGACAATTCCAAGATGTGTCCTCTAGGCAGGTCCCAAAGAAGACTCACTTGGAGGAATTCTTGCAGCAGTCCCGTGCCACATGCACCTAATTCTGCTGCCAGCTGTGGAAAAACATAGTTGTTCTGCCTAATGTGACCCTCAGTGTCACGCTCATCACATGCCCTATAACATGGAGGATTTTCTTTTTTTCTAGGAAAAAGGAGTGAGACTAAGAAACAAACTGAGATGTCTGAAAGAACTGGTCTTTACTTCAGAGGCAGAACTCAGCTGTAGTGTTTGATATTTGGCAAAGGGTTATCTAGTTTAAAAACTGATACAATGTTCCCTGTAAACTCTTATTTCAGTCATAATCCTCTTTTTTTCCCTGTTTATACTCAGATTGTTGCTGTTCATCCTCATTTTGTAAGATCCCACTTCAAGCAATTTGTAACAGGAGGAAAAAAGGTAAGCAGTCCCAGTGTAATGAACTCAGGCTATCTTTGAACAGCTTTTAAAAATAGCTCAGAAGGCTTGTACCTGTGATTTTTAACACCTACAGCAAAGAATTGTGCTTTTTCCTTATCTTCATGCATTGTATTCCACCACATTCTTATTTAGTTAAGATTAATTCCAGGAAAAAAGTAGTGCACTTTTTATGTACATTACTTAAGTAATTTGCATTTCCTAGGGTAGATTTTCTCCATTCATTTTAACTTTTTGAAAATACTAATCTTTTATAATATATGTTGGTCTTGGAGTTTGTCAGTTTTTCTTTTTGTTTTACCTGTGGTGGTGGTTGTTGTTTTTTAAGTAAACAAAACCAAGTATCCAAGTATCTTACTCAGTCTTGTTTGCAGAGGAGTATTTTTGTTTGATTGGATTGGGTTTGTTGAGTCTTTTTTTATTATTATTATTATCAATTCAGGAGAGCTCTGAATAAAGTACAGCTCCCACTTTTTCTTTTCTTTTCTTTTTTTTTAAGTACTTGCATCTGTATAATCAAAGCCTTCTATTTGGGGCACTTCGCTATTTTAAATGTGTATTATTGTGTTTTATTGGTGTAGGGTGCGATTCTGACTTTCAGAGTACAGATGTTTCCAGGTTCTACAAGTATGTTGTGTCACATTGCATATTTTCAGTTAAAATCGAAAAGTTTGATTTGGAACAGTTTCTTGAATTCATGGAATTTTCCTGTTGCCCTCTCTTATGAATTAAGGATGAACAATCCTTACTTGTAGATGCATTAAACTGAGTGCCCTGGCTCTTCCTTGCTAGTGTGTAAGAAATAGGTTTCTCTTGCTGCATACGACTTAATTTTCGTTAACAGTTCAATATGTTTCAAAGAATAGCTGTGTTTTTTGTTCTGTAAATAGTGTGCATGTCTGACAGCTTTTGCAGACTGGTTGGAGCTGATGTTGTCCTTAAAATAATGCATAGTCAGTGTATGTCTTTGTCAGCCACCAGTTTGTGAAGCTTTTTAGTGCTCTTAGAAGTGGTATGGAAAGCGAGAGGCAGGGAATTGATAGAATGGGGCTCCGTCAGGTGGTAAAAGAGCTTGCATTCACCTGATGCTGAACAGAAAAAAACATCAGGGAGTTAACACATTCTCTTTGGTTATCTTTGATTGCTTGACAGGTTGTTTTATATTCTGTCCTCTGGGGAACGGTATACTCATTTTTAATACATTCATTTTTTGCTGAGGAACTTTTCTCTTCGGGAAAACTTTAATTGACATCTTAACTTAAGGTATTTAGCATTGAAATAAATGTCCCTTGTCGCCTGTAATTTGATTGTATTGATATAAAATCAACAAATAAACCCTTTTAGCCTTGTGGTAGAAACCATTCCTCTTTTCTTCTTTCCTTCAAAAGGAACATATTTGCTTGTATAATGGCAACAACAAAATGCTCTGTGAAGATTCAGAAAGTTAAATTCCAATTACCTATTTACTGAAGATTTTCTTTTCAGAGAAAAATAAGGCCTTGAAAAACATCCCTGCTCTTTATACCTCTTCTTTTGTATGAAGCTGAAAAGCTTTGTGGGGGCAGCTGGCAATGGGGAGTTGGTCCACAAGAGCCAGGAGAAGGGAGCCTGAAGCACATTCCCTCGGGCTGCAGCCCTGTGAGCTCTTGCCTGATGTCTGTAGGTTGTGCAGTTGTGCCAAGTCCTTCGGGCAGAAAATGCTCTCCTCCTGAGGTCTCTGCACTTTTTAGCCTTTGTAAGGACATGGTGACTTCAGCTGCCTGATAGCTGGCAGCAGGGCAAGGCACGCTGCCTGTCTTGCCCCACCTGCACAGAGGCAGTGAGGATGGAGCTGTGGGAAGACAGCTATTCGAGGTTGTGGAGCTGCTATGGAAATAAGGCTATCCTCGTTTATATCAATCTTAAGAGAAAAACTTTGCTTAAGGCTCTCATGCTATGCTCCTTGCCTGAGCTGTGTTCACAAAAACGGTGTGAAGGGTGTGAACTCTGTGCCCAGATGCTGTGGGGTCTGTCATTGTTTTTTTGTGACTTTGGGAGATGGTGACATTAAGTATATTAGCGTTTTAATTATTTTTTTTAATTGTTTCCTAAGATCATTAGAGCAGATAAAAGGAGCCAGAAAGGAATTTGGTCACTTACTCAGACCCCTCTAGTTGCATTATGAACATTGTCACAGAATATGAGAAAGATGTGCTTGAATTCATACTTGAATTTCATGCTGACTTTGGTTTACAGTAAAACAAAACAGAGAAACCAAACCACACGTGCACACAGAAAGCAAGAACTGCACCCATCCCCAGACTTTAATACTGTGTTTTGTCTAATATCAAGAAAGCACTTAAATATCTGCTTAAATTTATTGACTTTATAGACAAGCATCTGCCTCAGTATGATCCTTAATTGTAGTACTTCTGTGAATGGGATGGCGGGGGCTATAACTGTAAATTCCCACCTCCTTAATTTTTTTTTTTTAAGAAAAATACAGCTCATCTTACGAATATAAAATGTACACAAAGTAGGCTTTTCAGTTCAAAGACCCACTGCAGAGCATTTTGCAAAGTTCAAGGCAAGCCACGATGTCTTTAAAAAAAAAAAAAAAGAAAGAGAGGGAGGGAGAGAAGCAAGGCAATGTGCTTTGGGAATGGACGTTACAGCTGCTCTGTTCCAAAGACAGGTGGATGGTTGGAAACAGTGTGAACTGGTGTGTGGTACTGAGATTTGCTGTGTCTTAGAAGTGCAGCCTGACCTAAAGCTGACTTGAGAATGGTGCTCCCTGGGGTAACTGCTTAAATCGTTACAGATTGCTGGAGGTTTAACTCTACCTTGCGTATGTTTATACAGTTGCTTGGCTAGGCATGTGGGAGTCCTTTAAGACCTTTCTTTCTAAATTGTATTATGAACTAATTAACCAATTTAAATTTTTTTGCTTATTAAAGCACTTGTTCTTAAAAGTAAAGAACTTCCATTAAGCTTGGGTTAGTATTATTGCCTTTCATTTTGGTCTGGAAAAGCATTTTCACCCCATCTTTTAAATGAATGAGCATTATCTGTGCCTGGAAAAAAGGCAGATATTATAGAAATCTTGATGTGATCTCAGTGAGAAGCAATAGGTACCATGCTAAAAAGAAGCACTTCCATGCTCTGCTCCCCCTTATCTCTGCAATTAACTACAGCACCATTGTGATGGCTTGGCAGATGATGGTAACCCTGAAATAATAATACCGTATATTGTAAATAACAGGGCATTCCTGTCCAGAGCAGACAGTAGAGCTTCAAAGCAAGGGAAAAGACAAATACTGTGCTATTGAAGGCCATAACCTTCTACCTTTTAAAAAAGGGTCTAATCTTAAAAAATAACAGGGTAAAAGCCAACAAAATGAGGGTGGTAAAGCTGAGAACAAGGTGTTCTTTATTTAACTATTAGTGTGCTGGTCTTTCCCAACACATCATCTAAATGAATGTTATTGCAGAGTCTGTTATATCCAGAGGGTTAAAGAGGCAGAACCAACAAAGAGAGAAGACTGAAGGATATTTCAGTTCCAAAGTAAAGGTATTGGCTACTGCCTCTTTTGAAAAGATAACTTAGGAGAGCAGGACAATTGGAGGTTTCCTTCTTGGCAGAGGCATTGAAGAGATTCCCTGTTTCGTATTTTGATTAACATCAATAACCAGATGTTATGGTTTTTGTAGTAAAGTTCCTAGGAGAATGAATCCTCTGGAGTGATTGAGTCACTCTGCTAAATTTGGTTTTCTACCCAGCATGATAGTGGGGCCTCAACACAATTCAGCAAACAAAACGCTAAAACCGGTATGGGAGGAGGATATTCAGTATCTCAAAGAATGCATGCCTAGGGCATGCATTTTCCATAATAACTGTTGATTTGAATATCCAATCTGAAACAATTTAAGCTGGATTTTAAGAGCTAGAGAACCAAGATAAAACTGAAAATTTACCCTGTGACTGTAAGCAGTTACATCTTTATATCTATCTGTGTCTATATCTACATCATATATGTATATAAAATATATATGATGGAGATATTTAAAAGCATATCTTTAATGCGGTCTGCATTTCTGTTGCTGGAGAAGATACATTGTAAGAACTGGTTTTCAAATGCAGATACTTATGTCAACATTCTTACATCCCCTTTATCCTTTCAGAATTAGCATCTGAGCATATAGGTGTCCATGGTTGAACATTAGACTCTTTTCTTGGTCTGTTATAAAAGCAGAGAGAACTTAGTGTTGCCTGGGGCAAATTTCTCATTTAAAAAAAATCAAAAATAAAATTTCAGTGTTAGAAGCCTGGGCAGGACCCATGTTGTCTCCTGTGTGAGATACAAAATGAGACAATCTAAATTCCTTTTCTACTCCAGGTAAAGCAATGTTGTACACAGAAAAAGGACAGTGATCGCAGATAATGCACAAACAGAAAGACAAACAGCATTCTTGTGGAACTGCAAGTGATGTTACGGGTAGTGGAATTTGTATATTAAAGTCAAGTCTGCCAGGGAATGTCTCAGTCTTCTTTTTTTTGTTAATTGTCTGCTTTTTAGTGTCAGCAGAAGCACTTTGCTTTGTGAGTAAGTAGATGACCTTTACCTCTGAACCCTATGATATGTACTTCATAATAACTGGTTGGACTACTTTGACAAATTATTAAATTGTCAGGATGCTGTTTGCAGCACAGTCCATTTTTAGAAAGCAGATAGTCAGCTGTTTGGCATTATGTTGGGTAGAAGAGTACCAGACAAGAAAGGCAGATTGCTTTGTAAGCTGTAAAATGTCAGTCAGTAAATACTCAAAGGTCCGGTTTAAGTGAAGAAGGAGCAAATACTATGGCAATTTCTGTCCATGCATTGGATAATTTACCATAAACAGGAAGCTGACTAGCAGCAAGCAAGCAAGCCACAATAGTACAGGTCTGACATTTGTGTGCTGTGATGTATGATGCCTGGATGTATCCTGTGCTATTCAACAGATGAGACTTTGACATGTAGTGTTATGATGTTGTATTTACTTAATAAACAGCTTATTTGGTTGGGTTTAACTGAGTTTTGGTTTTCACAATAAAGGAGAAAATAAACATCTAAACATCTTGTGCTGTAATGGACTAATTTTGTTTGTGTAAAGCAAGAATGGGTTGTAGTCCTGCGTCCATGTAATTTATAGTTGTGTGTTTTGCAAAAGTCTGTGTAGAAAACTTTTTTCATTGCATGAGGTGGCAAGCACAGAGGATCTAAATACATGAAATGTGTGAGATCTTGTGCCTCTGCTTGCGAGGCTGCAGGACTTGATTTTGAAGGTATTAATTCTGTAGCTATTTGTGAATAGGTGACAGCTGGAATGTAGTGGTTGAATTATTAAAAGTATAGCCTAATAAAATTCCTATGGCATTTGTTTGTGTTGAACTCTTCAAAGTTTTTAGCTTCTCTGCCCATGAACTATACAGCAGTAGCTCCCGTGTTGCATCTCGCCACTGCCATCACTTACGTCCCAGAGCTGTTGTCTGCCTCTGCCTCTGTACTTGGTTTACCCTGACTTCCAGTGCTGCATNATGATATTTTGAAAACCAATCTGCAGCTGAAAACTTGAGGCTTACAATATTCTCTGCCTCATTTGAACTCATCCAGTCTGTTGCTGCTCCACACAGAAGTGATAATTTTTTATTGTTGCTATATATTTTCCTAGGGATGCACGATTAAACGGTAAGTCTTCATGTGGCATGCTCTTCTGTGTTACTCTCAGATATCTGTTAATCTTGGCTGTGCCTATAAATGTTGTTTTTATGTTTAAAACAGTATGTATCTATAGTGATCAGTTGTAACCGTGGCAGTAGCATTTTAGGTTTTTGTGATCTTGCCTGGCTGAGGAGAGAGGTGGTGAAACAGGTGCCAAAACCCAGAACAAATGCCACAGGTAGGCACATCATCACACTCGGGCAAACAAAGAACAGGACAAGGAAAATATTTTTCCTAGTATTTATTTTGTTGAATGTGAAAACTAATCCAACAGTGCTGCCATAGGGAAAGGAAGGGTGGCTCTTCAGTTACAGATTGAAGTCTCAGCTGTTTGCTTCAGTAAAAGTCCTCCAGATCTTTACAGAGAAGACAGTGTTGAAACAAAGCAATTGTGTGGAGTAGAAGAGATGTTTTGTGCACGTGATGCTCTGCACAGTGCTACAGTAAAAGTCTTGTACTTTGAAACTTTTTACTGTGTGAGAATAGACATCTCTTATTTCAGCGCTTTGAAGGTGGTATTTGGTAGTAGGTTAAAATTAAATCAAATTATTTCACTGTATTGATACTACCAAAGCTGCAGTCATTGGCCTCTTTATTCAGAGGACTGAGAATTCCTATACATAGTTTAAAGGCTGGGATTACGTGCAATTAGTGTTAATGCTAATTGCATCATATGCTCCATTAAATTCAAGCACTAGTCTATTCTCTTTAGTGGGTGTACTCTACAAATAGAATTTTGAGCTCTCAGATGAGTTTAATCTCCTGGTAGTGAAAGAGAGCGAGAGATGTATTCAGTAATCCAAGAGAATTATTTTAACTTGTTCTTAAAACCAGAAAGTGTCCTGCACTGTCCTCGTCTCATGCATTTCAATATGTCTTTTTTTCTCAGTGATCCAGTAGACAAGCATAAGCAGTTCAGAAGACCCACAAAATAATTAGTAGTGAGATATAAGGAGATTTCAATGTACTATGAAGGAATGTGGGTAGGGACCCTTGCAGTCAAAGTTCATTTCATTTTGTTTTGGCTGTATTACCATCTTGTCGCACATGTGAGAGATGCTGGAAGTGCATTCTAAGCGCTACTGTATTGTAACAAAGAACTAGAAAGATTTACCAGAGCAAATCAAAAAGAGGAAAGTATAAACTCTATTGCACAGAATGCAAGACAGTGATTTTGTGGCTGTTGAAATATAAGTACTGTGAATGCTGACTGCCGAGATATGGGATTTATAGGAAATAAAGCCCTAAAATATTTTTCCCCTACCAAAAAGAGAGGGAGGTAATAGGAGGAACCCCTCCAGGAATGGTGGATTTTTGTTATGTGTCTAGCTGCTATTGAAATTTTAAATGGCTTTCTGGTGCAATAAATATTTCATTATGAAGACAAAAAGGAAGACTAAGAAATAAATTAGGCTGCTGATTTTGAGAGAGCTGCATTCAGTGGATAGTGGTTCTAAAACACATAGCAAAGTTGTGTGTTCAGTATTTCAGTTTCCAGGTGTCGTCACTGTAAGAAATAAATAAATCACATTATACATCAGTAAAATGGAGGTGGAGGTAATTCCATTGCAGATAAAGTAGTAAAACGTGTTTTGAGATGAAAATACTTTTGTCTTGAAGTCATAATGACAAGTGTCCTTTAGCTTCAGTGTTGGAGCTGTTCCACTTCCTGATACAAAATCGGGGTGCTGCAGTGATTCAGATTCACTTTCCATCTTTTACAGGCAATATCATCCTGTTGTCTTCTACAGTCCTTGTTTTGAGAATTTAATTAAGCATGTGTGGAGTTGAACATAGGCTGAACCAAGATTTTGTTTTTCTTTTCTCCTCACCACTTTTTTCTCAGGTCAATTTTCTCTCAGTTTCTTACTCGGGTAGAGAGGCATGAAAAAGCACGATGTTCACAAGCCATGAACAGTAGCCGAATAGCTGGAAAACATGATTCCAAGTGTCGTTCATGAAACAGCTGGATTTGTGTGCCATAAGTAAACTTAAACCACAAATCTGTCATTAGCAGAACAAAGTTCAGTTAATGTAACTCATATCAGCCAGTATTACTTCGCATCAACCACATCGGGTTTCACTGCCTTGTCCAGTAAGTCCAGATGAAAATGCTAGGTATTTGCTGCTGTCTTTATTGGATTATATTGAGAGAAGGATCTGAGTGGCAGTTCTTTTTCCGTCCTCTCCCTAGGAGTTTGTGAACTAGAAAAAAGTAATTTTCAAGTCTGCATCAGCATGGTACTCAGTTTTAAGTAACATCCTCAGCTTCTGAGTTGAGCTAATTAGTTTGGTCTGAGTACCGCTCCTGTGTTTCATGTCTGCCTACCAGACTGCTCAGGCACATCCCTCTGTGTGGCACTGCCTTAAGAGCATAGATGTTACTCCTGGTTTCAATGCTTTTGCCTTGGTTGTTATAAAATAGCATATTCTGTAAGAGTTTTGTTGCGTAGCCTATTTATGGGTAGAAGAATCCCTGAGATGCTTTAAAAGGGGGTTCCTTCATGTGAGCTGTGGGAAGGGCACTGGGTCATTTTGGGAGGGGTTAAAGTGGCCAGGTGTGCTTAAGTGAGAAGCTTGATGTCTGCAGTGCGCTTCATGCAAAAGTTTGAGAAACCATCCTAGATAGTGACCACTTCAAACTTTTGGAGAAAATATTTGTCTTTTAGTGCCATCTTGTGGCTTTAGGAGAGAAAAGCGGTCTGCGTAATTACCATTAAAAATCCATTATTTCATTAAAAGAACTTACTTTAAACAATTAGTTTCTTATCATTTGATGTATTTATACAAATGGGCATGGCAGAGAAAAGCCTTGTGTAAAAAAGCTTGTGTAGCTGGATCTTAAATATGAACAGTAGCAACATAATCATTTGATTTAGGTCCTTGCAGGTTGTAATTTTACACTTCCTAATGGTCCTCGTACACTTTGTGAGCTAGGGTTCAGGTTGTGTACGTGCCCATACATGTGTATACTCAGGCAAAAGTTGGCAGGACTGCTACCTTACTTATATGTCCCTCCAAGCACTGCTCTTTGCATCGCTTGAAGTGATTCTATGTTATAATCCTAGTAAATAACTTCCTGAAACCACACAGGAACTGGTAAAGGAATTGGACTGTCATGCAAACTGTCTGCATGTAGTAGTGTTTTCTTTGCTGTGCAAAGAAAACAATGTTTCAAAAAATATTCTGTGCTTTTCAGATATTCTAAAATTCTTCCTTATTTGCAGAACCTGGGATCCGCCATCACACAAGTCTTACCAGCAGCAGAGCTTGTTGTACGGTGTAGTTTGCATGTGTGGGACTGCAGAGCATCTCTAGAGCACTATTGAAGGCTCTGTAGTTCCATATGGGGCCAAGCAAAAGGCTTCAGACATGGAGGTCTTCAATAATTTTGACTGCTCCAGGCATAAGGGATGCTTTTTGCTATTTCCTGCTTTTTGGAGGGAAGAAGGAGCCTATTGCCCGATCAGTGGACAGGTGTGAGACAGCCTGGTTTCTTTACCAGCTTTCTTAAGTGTTGTAACAAGTGCTGCAGGCTTAGGTTCTCAAAAGCCTTAATTGCTTTATCTTTAAAATGGGAATAATTGTACTTATCATTTTTTTGGAAAAACTTGATAGGAGGGCTGCTGATTCATATTATTATGAAAGTAACTTGATTTCTTCAGTATGTAAGATTCTTAATGCAGATGTACTATATGAAAATGTTTGATTATATTTGCTTTTGATTTGTGATAGGTGTGCTCCCTACCCTTGAATCCAAGCAGAATAAGAGATAAGGAAGCAAAAAACTCCATTGTTTACCTACAGCTTTGCATCACATAAATATTTCTTGTTGTGCTTCTTCATAGTTGCTGCTGTATGAGAGAGGCTGGATGAATAGGTGGAAGCCTTCAGTTTTACATGAGGGGGAAGGAAACATAAGAAATATAAAATGGAGAGGACACTTAATTGCTTGGGCCAATAATATGGTAAGTACCACTTCTCTTAAACGAGCAAAAATACTGCTGCTCTACACTAATATTTGAAATGTTTCAAAATCATGTTAATTCCCAAAATACTCCTTTGAAAAATGATATGTTGGAAGAATCCACTATATGAGGCACTGAAGGATAGTGCTTTAGGTATGATTTCTTCACAGACAGCCCTGCTGTTTGCATTTACTGCTGGCTGTTCAGTGTTCTCCACATGACTCACAGCTTCTGAAGAAATTTAGAAAAGTAGCTGTACGTACAACTGTTGGGGGTGGTCACCGCTGTACGCTATTGTATACCAGAGTTTTGGCCAGTGAGATTTGTTGAAGCAAACTGCTTGAGGAAGTAATGCCAATGTGAACTCTTCTTTATAAAAAGTATAATATCCCCCCTTGCCACCCATCAAAAAAAAAAATTCTAAATTTTGAAATTTGTATTGAACTGACACCATGTGTACTGCTAATGTGGCAGATTATAAAAAATGATAGTAATAATTCCTCATTTTGGTAGGCCACTAGAAAAGGCTAGACTTGAGAGAAAATAGGCCCTTTTTGCTCAAAGTGTAATTCATATTTTAAAGTGAACCATTGCTTTCATGTTGAGTGTTGCATTTCACCTAACTCTGTATATGTAATTGATGGGTCAAGGTCTGTGTTTTAAAGCTCAGCAGGAAGGGATACATTTTTAAGTATGTATCATATCTGAATTCCAAGTTTTTATTTTAAAATGTGGTGAAGGTACTTCTGAAAACGTTTGCTTTCTTCCTTCATCTTTTTTCCCTCCTGAAAAGAAGCATTTATAAAAATATTTTTAAACCATTACTCTTTTTATTCCTTTTAAAAACAGCTTGATGTGAAATTGTTAGAGGTGGACTTCGTGTTTATTTGCTCCCCTTTAATGACTGACATTAGCATTGAAACTTAAGCAAGCGCTTGATCTTCATAACATCAACTCTTTGGAAGGTTTTGTTCTTTTCAGAGCTGTACAATTAAAATATATATTCTAGGTGAATCTGCAGGGAATAGATAGGACAGTTGAAGAGTGCTATCCCTAGAGATGATGTGCCACATCAGAACACAGAATACTAATAAAATGTTGAGAGCCATCTGTCAGAGACAAAAAGCCGTGGTCAGGGCCTATCTTTCAATGAAAAATGAAGTGACACTTGCCCTCCAAAAGATTAATATATTTGGTTATTGGCCTTTTCCCTTCCCCTCCCTCTTTACCTTTTTAAAAATTTCTCCATCCTCTAGCAAGGTTTTTGTTCCTTTTTTTCTTCTTTCCAAAGCAAGTCAGAGAAAATAATTTATAGCCTTGCTGTTTACTGTATGTGTCTACTTCTTATTTTCTCCTGCTTTTTTTTTTCAATTACACATGAGTGCGAGCCTGTTAGACGTTCGACATTCCAAGATGGGCTCCAGGTTATTTAGGCAAGGTCTGTCTGCTTTCAGGTGTTCACGTAACCCATGTTTGCCACTGTGCCCTATTCTCCTTCCTCCATGACCAAGAATATTTTACAGACTGAGACACCTGAGGACCAAATCCTTAGAGGCATTAACATGCCTAACTCCTACAAAAACAGTTTTTAGGCTCCTTTGTGATAGGAAGTTAACTCTGGAAGTCCTTTCAGTTACAATGCAAATGTCATGCTCTAACTATAGAGGTTTCTACCCTGCTGGTTTGAGAGCCGTTTTAAATGTAAGCTAGTCTACTCCATATAGACTTCGCTGCCTTGTGGAAAAGCAGGAGACGTGATATGGGTCACTGATTTGAAAATCATCCTTAAAAACAAAGTGGTAAGATGAATAAAAGGCAGCTTTATTAAAACACTGTTCAAACAAGATTGTGAATTTTATCACATGAGCTTAGAGAACACAAAGCATAAGCTCCTCGTTCATGCTTCCTAGAGATCTGGGTTCTGTATGTTGCTGTGTACAAGTTGTTGGTTTTTTTGTTTGTTTTGTTTTGTTTTGCTTTTTTGTTTGTTTATTTGTTTGACCTATTGATGCTTGATGACTTTAATCTAGAGATGCCAATAGGAGTGTTTCTGCTCACCTCCATAACACTTACTGCTCCTTGCGATTTAAGTTTAAAATTTAAAAAAAAGGGAAAAAGGGGGGTGGGTGGGTAGATGGGGAGGAGGCAAAACGTGGCTTAGATCTGGCTGAGACTGTGACCCTCNACAGGCAGGAGAATCTTTTATATCGGTTTTTGTCACTAGAAAAATCGTAACGTGGAATGGCATCCTGGATGCTGACCTTTCAAGGTCCCTTCCATCCCCTTCTCTGTGATCATGAGACTTGTTTTTCTGCTCACTGAGCTTAAGGGAAATATCTACTAAAATGCTTTGTTTTATTTTGGCAACTTTTTTTTTTAAATCACAAAGAAACAAGTTATTACTTAACGTGAAATTAATCTCCATTTTGCTACTGGAAAGGTTATAGCTCACATTTTCTAAATGGTATGGAAAAATCCGATAAGTGGCTTTTTCCCCTTCTCCCTCCCTCTAAAATGACTTTAATCTTCCTGTCTTTAAACTTTTTGTTCTGCTAGTTTGGGATATTTCCTGAGGAGAGAGTGAAAAATCACACTGTATAAAACCAAGCATCATTTAAATATGTTTGCTTTTCTCTTTCAACATAAGAGTATAAATGCATTTTTAAAGAAGTGCAGATTGGTTTCATATATCTTAATGAGTTGTTACTTCACATCTTTTCTTTTTTCTGAGGTGGAAATTTCTGTTTCTCTATGGGGAGTGTTATGGAAGAGCCTGGGATGCTTTCATTTCTTCAGTAGTAGCACCAGCCCAAACAAGCTGGACTGGTTCGTGACTGGAGTTTTGCTAATCTGTCACACATTCAGTCATTATATCTTTTTATTTGGTGTGTAAATTTAAAATAACTAATTTACTCTAATCTCTTCATTTCTCCTGTCATCTTCTGGGATAGATTGGTCTTTGTATCAACAGCTTTTTATGTTGTCTCTTTCATCCCTACCCTGCAACTTATGCCATAAAGTGCTGTGACTGTCTTACTGTGCAAAATAATATGGGCCCTGGTGGGTAGGAGTTTGTCATATTGAATAAAGTTCTCTTGTATTTAAACTTTCAGGGTGTGAAGATACTTGACATGATCTCCAAGCAAAGAATTACCAATGTGCCTCGAGATGACATAAGCCTTCGCCCAGATATGTATCCCTGCAGCCTTTGCTGGAAGGATAATTTAACGCTGATTATTGGCTGGGGAAATTCAGTAAAGGTGCAATTACCTGTCTTTGTAATAAATGCTTGCTGTTATCACAGACAAACAGAGGATTATTTCTGAAAAGCAAAGACAATCGAAAAAAATAGAGTTTGGTTTGACTACAGTCTGCAGAACTCCCGCTGCCATAGAAATGTCATTGGACTGACCCTCATGAGGAGGAGGAGTGATAGACACCCAGCAGTCAGACAGATTTGTGTGTGTGAGCATGCAGCAAGTGTAATCCTCAGGGACACTTCTCTCCTCTGTGCCTTCAAGAGATTTCCTCTTTTGAAAGCTTTTAGAGGGGCTGTTGAATTCATTTCTTTTGATTAGCATTAAGGAAGAACGACTTACCATGAGTCATTTTTGGAGGGACTTATTTTGGGGGCTGAGGAGTTTATCATTGCTAAGACAGACACATAATTTCAGCCAGCCAACAGGAAAAAAAAAAGGGGGCTGGGGGACAGGCTGGTTATGGGGTTTTGCTTTGCTTTTGCACTGGCATTGCAAACTTGTGCACTGTAGACTGTGATTTGTGTGAACCAGCACCTGACAGGAGTTTGTTAGAGCCTGTTAGATGTTTTCTAATAACAGCTTGCTACATTGCACAGTGGGAAATTAGAAGTGCTTCATAGGATTAGATGGAAAGGAGGGTAAAGTGAGGTAGGTGAAGCATAAAAAACTTTTGGAGCATTAAACTTGAGAGTTTTACAAATGAGGAGGTTTGTCATAAGTTTGACATCTGTTTTTCCCCTTGTATTGTGCGTGCTTCACGACATTTGGGTATTTGCACTTCTTTTTATATAAGTACTCTCCTCCAGTTGCTTGGAGTTGCAGTAGCATATGCTTACAGAAATAGTAAGGTAATGAGACACTAAGTGTGAGAAGATACCAAAATCAAACTCTTATATGCTGCTATGAAGAAATCATAGTAAGAAGATGCTTTCAGATTTCTCTCTGGTTGTCCATCTTCCTTCTCCTCTCCCAGCATATTTAAAAGGCTGTGGACTACAGTCACAACTTTGCTGTCAGGTTTTCTTCCTCAGTGATGCATCATCACTGTTTTACAGCCTGTGTTTTTCAAAGTAGAGAAATGCATGTCCAAGAATACCTCAGTAAGAAAAGGAGTTTCTGGGAAAAGTTAGCATAATTTTAGGAATTACAGTTTGTTCATCATAGTGATCCAAATATCTGTTTCCTAGATTTGCTCAGTAAAGGAGCGGCATGCCAGTGAAATGCGCGACCTTCCAAACCGCTATGTGGAAATAGGTATGATTGTATGAATGCGTGCCTTCTCAAAATTAGATAAGCTTTGAAAGGTCTGTTTTCACATCCAGCCTGAAGAAGCTGTTACAGTTCAGATGCAACATGTCGTCATAACGTAAATGTTTCCTCATTTTTACTTGATAAGGTTGTCACAATGTCCTGCATAGGTTTTTTTTTGTAATTATAGAGTCTTAAATTCTGTGTTCTTCCAAAATCAGAGACCCTTGTATAAAGAAAGATTGGATGTCCTAACTTTCCTTTAATGCAGATTTTTACAGAGAACTTGGCTTTTCGTCTTGGTTAAATGATGATCAGTGTAGTAATAAGGAGAAAACAGACACTAGCTTAATCAATTATTTGTTGTTTCACTACACTGCTCATAACTTTTTTTTTTCTGAGCATCTCTTCGGTATAGTGCTAGAAAGTTGATTTAAATTTCTTCTTGTTGCCTTTTTTGCTTCTGGGTTTTGTGTGCTTTGCTTTCTTATTTCTCTGGGTGATGTGAATAGTTTAATTATTGCTGATTAATGGAAAAAGTCTTGACAAAAAATGAGTATGAAGTAAAGTGCAAAGAGGAATTCAAACAAAATTCGATGGACAGGGAGTGGATAAACAAAAACTCAGCTGTTCCCAGAAGAAGCTTCTGATAAGGAAAGATTTATGAAGAGGTAACATCGTCAAGATAAACAGGCCCTCTGGGAATCTGCGGTGCAGAATGGACAACTGTTTGTAAAGTTCTGTGCTTCCTTGTCTTAACTGTAATGACATGAGATTGTAAACAGGAGTGTTCAAACGAAATCCTGACTCATGTCAGCATACTGACTGGAGTGGTACATGACATAGACGTATACTGCTTTATGATTTCAGAAAAGAACAGTTTTAAAATAGCTTCTGAAAATCAACTGGGAGGTTCTGACGTTAAACTCTGTGGGAATTCTGGATACTGAGAGAAGGCATGCCTGTCTATTAACTGAGACTTCTTGAAACCTATTTGTTGATTAAGATTATATAGTCCCAAAAGAATAGTTAACTGTGGAATTCTAGGATTTTTGAGAGAATTATGTCAAGGAGAAGTTCAGTATTGAGTTTTATCTTCAGATCTTTTATATAACCTTTTCTGTTACCTGTAAGTAGCTTTTTGGAAATAATTAAATGGGGTGGTTTACATAGTGACAAGTGAACAGAGGCAACTTCTACAACTTCAGTTATAGTATGTCTATGTGGAGGGAACTAGCCTTACAAGACTGTCTGCTGAAACTTCATTTAAAAAATAATGAAAAGCTGTCATCAAACTATTTAGGTGCAAATCTGCAGGTTAGAGATTTTTATGGAAGTAACTTTTTCATATTTCCATTTTTGGCCTAAAATCTTCTCTGTATTCTTGAGGACTGCTGTTTTATGTCACTTAACCTGTTAATGATGTGCTTGAGATTTTTCTTTCTGGTTTCAGGTCAAAGCACTGAAACAGCTCTGCCAAAGGCTGCCAGCAGCACTCATTGGAATGTGGGTTTTAGACTGGGAGAGAAAAGAGGGGGACATTATTTGTTCAAGTCTCAATAGAAGTTACAGTAGCTTTTGATGTAATCACATAGAAGGTGTTTGAGAGTCGTGTGTCATGCCACAGCATTTTTTTCAATTTTATTGTAGCTTAAACTTTACTTTTCAAATTCATAGCTGTAAGGTCTGAAATTATTAATGGGCAGACTGACCAGCAACCAGTATAGTTTTGGGGAACAGCATTAATATCTGAAGTGGTTGTGTAAACTGATACGCTCTCAGAATGTAAAGAATTTAGGCAAGAATATCCTTCACTGGCGGGATACCTGAATATCCTTCACATATATCCTTTTGGCTTATAATATCTTGGCATTGGCTCATCAGGGTGATACATTTGGAACCTATAACAATATAGTGGTTTCTCGTTTCTCAGCAGTTTCAGATTTATGTTCTTTTAGAGCCATTCTGAAGGCCTCAGAGTTCCACAACAACATCATAGCGAACTATGGTGGCATCAGTAGACCATAAATGTTTCTTCAGTGGCTTGCAGCCCAGTGAATAAAGAAAGAGAGCATTTCCTGCCTTGCAAGTTAGGTACATAGGATACTGTGTAACAAGGATTTTATCTTGACACAGAGCCATACTTGCTCTGAGGCAGGAAATAAATATGGTATCTGCCCTGATTCTAAACCAGATGGCCCATGATTTGGGAAGGTACCACCACTGAACTGTCCTGGCTGTTGTATGTCAAAGAAGATAATGCTGTGGTCACATGCAAGAGAAATTAGGCAAAATACACAGTTCTCATGCACTAAGATCTGCATGGCATCGCTAATTTTATTTATACCTTTCAGTATATTAATGATGCTTTTCTTCATTAATCTTTTCTGTTGTCTCTGGTTACATGTTACAGTTCATTGTGTAAATGAGTCTTCATTCACTGTCAAAGGAACTCAAGCGAAATGTTTCTATTTAGGCTTAAATGTATGTTAGCTGAGCAGATCCTATCAGTTTAGCTCTGTCAGCTAACACTGTGAAGTAGTGTATTGATTAGAAAGTATTGGTATTGAATTACAGGCTTAACATGGACTAAATGCCATTGTGATCCTTCTTAAAGAGTGCTTGACCTCCTGCTTGCTCCTGATACGTGTACAAAAGCTGTAATGCTGGACAACTTCTGTTCTGACCAGGGAGCCCTTACTCAACTGCAGCCTGCTAGGAGGCTGCTTACTGAAGGACTAATTAGCACTTTGCAGTTAATGCAATGCCTTTTCAAAGTGAAACTGGGCATCTCAGAAGTGTGAAATAGTCTTCCAGTGACTTTGTCAAGTAGCTCAGCTTTATGTATCCTTTATGAAGTATTTTATCTCTGCCTCAGTTCGGGTCACTAATAGCGGAAAATAAAAATTAACACTGAAAGTCAATAAAAGAATTGAAGTTAATTAGAGACTTCCTATTCCATTCATTTTTGCCCAGATTTTATTTGAGGAATCTCAGCTTAATTCTAGGTGCCAACCAGCCAGCAATGCTTCGAGCACTTGTATTCACTGTCTCACCATTCCCCACAAAGTAGATTTCAGGTATAAGAGTTGCATGTGGATACACTTGTAACAACACATCTTCAGGTTTTGTGAGGGAATAGCTGTGTCACTGCGTGCCAAGTTACCACCAAGTACTGAGATCACACATTTTTATCTGAAAATAAAATATTTATTTCTTGGTTTGTAAAGTGGGATACTGGGATCTACCATAGCAGCATATTTTTCTTTATATAGACCGAACTTAAAGCTTTCTTAATAAATATGGTGAGCAGTAAATTAATAGTGAATAAGTATCATCAACTTTACATGCTGATTTATGCAAACATTTCATTGGAGCAAGTCTGTCTACATTCTGAAAAGCAAATTGCCAAAAAAGAAAAAAGAAAAAGAAAGGAAAAAATCCATCTGTGTATCTGATTCCACTTGGACTTCTGCTCATCCTGTTTTGTCACGAGACAAAGTGATCATTCATAAATTTCTTGATAAAAATTAGTCCAGGCTATCAAATTACTGAATATTTTCCCTGTTCATTGATAAAGTTTTCTCAGTTCAATGTGTAATGGAAAAAAATAGTTTTTCCAGAAAATCAACTTTGGAGCTTTGAAACTTAAGCTCCTGACTTTCCAGTTGTCATCAAGGATTTCCTGGGATTTGCTTAAAGGTTGTGTGCGTCTGTATCTGGAGAATTGTACAGGCAATTGCCATATTTCTAAAGGTAATTTTATTGCTGTGGAGGAGAGAATAGGGATAAGAGGATTTCAGCCCCAGTGTAGCACTTCCATTTCACAAAACCTGACTGCAGGTAAGACAGCAAGTTGTGACACTGCTCACAATACACGAAATGTTTCCTAATTTAATTGAAAGAGCAGAATGCACCAGGTAGATGATTGCTGGCATGACCAGTAAGGTTTGTTTGTTTGTTTTTTCTTCTGATGTTTCTAATTCGTGGGATATTGTAATTGAGAGAAATTATTTTTAGTAGCAAAATTCTTGCTTATTTCCATTTTGTGCTGGTAGCAAGTACGGCGACAGCTTTCAGGTGTAGAGGCTTTACAGAGTTTTCACCAATTTTAAGGTGTTTTTTTTTTTTTCTGTGATCATATTAAATTAACAGTATCATTAATGTTGCCCTGTTTTATTTCAGTGAAAATACTCATCCTCTTTGCTGAGTGGCATTCGAGGTTATATTAAGAAT
Organism: Chauna torquata; assembly: GCA_013399475.1. Lineage (NCBI taxonomy): Eukaryota > Metazoa > Chordata > Aves > Anseriformes > Anhimidae > Chauna > Chauna torquata. Next base: position 49,006 of record VXAL01005856.1, read on the forward strand.
GATTAATTGATCACACTTAAATCCTCTCTTGAAGCCTTTCTGAACTTTGAGCATTCAAACAAAAATAAATTTGAAGATCACTTTTCCTACCATTTTCTTTGTAAACGAAGAGTAGAGGTTATGAATTCTGATTTTGGAAGCATAAACTGAGAAATTCTGTTTCTTAGTCATTGGTGTATAGGACCTGCCATTGATTTGAGTCTTACCCTACTTCTCTTCCTACTGAAATTGAAGGAAACAGATAGTCCATTAAAATGCCATTGCAACATGTACATAGGTAAATAGTTACTTAATTTTCACATATAGTAGTAATATGAGGAGAAAATTTGCAGGGAATTGTGAAGATACTCAAGCACAAATGAAGGACACTCACGTGGGTTACTTCACTGGTCCTCCCCAGAAATTTCCAGTTCATTTTGAGTCACAGTTGACATTTCTTTAACTGGGCACACCTTGAGCTTTCTGCTCAGGCTACTAGTCAAGTCTGCCCTGGGAATTTGAATTTATGAAGACTGTTGTGGAGTCTAATGGGAGATAGAAACTATTTCTAAGTATGGAAATATTCAAATGCTGAGGCAGGTATTCATACATAAAGATTTTCAAAGAAAATTATGAATGTTAGACAAATGTGAAATTTGTATTTTCTTCAAGACTTATGTTGGATAGTACATCTAAAGTAATAGTATTATTTTGTATCTATAAAAATAAACTGTGTATATGTGTTTGTGCTTTGTGATTTGTCTGTATCCATCTCAAGGCAGCTTAAGTGATGCTTTTCTAGGACAAAAGCCTTTTCTGGTCCTCTAACTGGAACTGGAATGCACATGCATGGGGCAAAAAGTATATTTGATATCAAATGCAATTGCATGAACCTGGTAATAGCTAATCAAAGCATGCCATTTTGCATACTATTTTGTTTTGCATAAATAACCTAGCTCAGTAAAAGCACTGGTGTTGGAGGTGCCACCTTGAGAACACTTAAGGGTATGCTATTCTGCAGCCTACAGCAATGACTGCAGATTTTGCAGGTGTGCCTGAAGTAGCTGGTGAAAAGGTAATTTGGGAATGCGCAGTGGCATCGCCCCAGCAGCTAGCAGTGCACCAGAATCTGCGGTAGGTTGGGCAGTTTCACCTTGCTTTGTGGCTCTCCTGCTGCTGATACGTGAATGGGCTACCTGAAAACTAGTCTGTGTGTCTGCCTCTCCATTTCTTTCATATGGAATTAAAAAACAAAAAGCAACAACAGCAAGACTTCTTTTCCTCTCCACATAGTTTTGTGCTTATTTTCTGCACCTTCCTGCCTACTTTCCCAAAAGATAATATTGAAACCTTGGCCCCATTGAAATCAATGGTAAAAACCTCTGATATCACTGTAAACACAATTTCACACACTAAATCTGTAGTAGAGAAGCAGGGACTGTTTTTTGAGATTTGATTAAACAAAACAGACTTTTTTTTAGTTTCAGTCCACTGCCTGTGTATCTTTAAAATATAGACAAATTTGTTTTATAGAGTTCGGGTAAATAATGTAGCATATATTGTTTTATTTATGTAGTATGTGTATTTCATACATTTCATTTAATGAACAAGATAATTCACAGGTTTTGTCTCTTTGCTTCCTGGTAATTTGTTTGACAGCTGTACATAGGTGGTGAACATAAAGTAGATCCACTGTCAGCATATCTTGCATCCTCTCTTATGACAGGCATAAACGTGCATGACACATGGTCATACCGCGGTCATTCCCATTTACTTCAGTGCTGCTCTTGGTTTAATTGTTTTGGATCCTTTTCAAATCAGAAGCATTTCTGTAATACCTCTATGTTGGATTTTTTTTTTTTCCCTTTATCACAACAAACTGTCCAGAGAGTAAGTCAAATTAACCTCTTACTGTTATGTGTAGCTATAACTGCTGTAATTTTTCAGTAAAACTGTTTTTGATGAGCTGCGTCAAAGGTTTCTATCAGGTCAAGAAGCGCTGTCTGTGCCAGGTGGTCTCTGTTCAAGGCTGTTGCAGTAGAGCTGGAGCATTGTGTTTCCACAAGGCCTCTTGAGGAGGATGAGCTTGAGAGAAAGCTGAAAGTGAAACCAAGGAAACTAAACTCTATTTAAAAACAAAGCTCAGTGATTTTCTTTTTCGTCTCGCTGAACAGCAGTATTGCTTTATCCTAAATACACCATTATGTGAGTGTTACAAACCTTTTTAAGAGTGCCTCACTGGCTAAGGAACTGAAGGTCCAGTGCAGGTCGAATACACGTGATTTTTGAAAACTGTCCCCATAATCCTTATAAAGAAACCATTCACCACCCTGTTTTCCTTTCCAAATTCAAACGGCAATATTTTGTATGCCTCTGAAAGCCTTCTCTTGTCACTTTTTAAGGTGTCAACAAAAGTTTCTTTGCTGTCCTACCCATTGCTCTGGATTTGACTTTTTTTTTTCTTTTCCCTGTTCTTCCTTCTGCCTTCCATATTCTTTTAAATGGCAAATACTAAATTGTAAACTGAGAATAAGATTTATTATGCAGATGTTCTTAACATGGTTTGTTTAAAGTCATCTTTCAGAGCAATATGTGATGCCATCCAAGTAATCTCATCAGTCTTGCAGGATAGAACAAAATAATTGCATACAGAATTACAAATGTGAACCTATTTTCTCCTAGAATAGATTGTGTTTTACCGTTATGCCATGCTTTGGTCCACCAGTGATGTCAGTGTCAACAGTCATTAAGAGAAAAACAGCATTTGCTTATTCAATGAGAGACAGATGTCAAATCTGTGTTTTATTTGACAGTATTTTTTTCTTCTTTGTCAGGAAGATAATTATTTCTCCTGTTTCTTCTTATTACCTTATTATGATGGATCTGATATACCTTGTTTTACAAAAACAAGTTTGCTAATACAAGTACTAATTAATGAAACCACTCGGTCTTGGTGCTTCACCAAATTCCCGATGTTGTGTTCTGGGCCCCATGAGAGAGGCACCCACAAAAAAGAGATACCCAGATGTTTAATGCCTGCATTGCAAACCCAGAAATATAAAAAACTAAATAGTTATTTCTGTGGAAGAGAACTGCTTCAGTGGGCCTTTTTGTAAATACAGTTCAGCTCTCTTTTTCTTTTTTTTTGTCAAAATACTCAACACTTAAATTGGTCTTGAAATCAAGACAATCTGGAAATTACATTTTCAGTTTTAAGAACAAGAAATGCCGCTATTTAACTATATCTTTTCTTAGTAATGAGTGTATCTGTAAATCTTATTGTGGTGATAAATTAATAATGACCTTTGTGTTTTCGTATATCATACAAATAGATGTAGCAGGTGTGATTCTCTTAAGGCTACGTGACTTGCTGCAAATATGTAAACCTACAAAGATGTTTCATATATTGCCTATTTTACTGTTTCCCGCCCNAGCGCAAACTTTTTTTTCTTTTTCTTTTTTTTTTTTGCAAGCCTTAATTGAATTTCATCTGTTAAATGTAATTTTTCCATCATCTTGCTGATCCAACTGGGAAGTCTGTAGGTTTGTTATAAGTATCACATCTTCATTTCTCTGAACTGATACTGTGTGCTGTTGGTTGTCTGTAAAAAATCAGTTGTGTGTTTTTCTTGGGGAGCAGTTCATACATTTATTTGCTTAACAATCTGTTTTCTTTCCTGTGTTTCAGTTTTCCAGTTCGATACTGAGTTCTATATCAGTGGGCTTGCACCTCTTTGTGACCAGCTTGTTATACTTTCATATGTAAAGGAGATTTCAGAAAAAACGGTAATTGTTTTTATGTTACAGTTTCATCAAAGCGCCAAGCTGTCCTGTGAGTTAGGACTTAGTCACACAGATCTGATTACCTGTAAAAGAGTTTGTAGTCAGCTTGTAGTGAGCAGTGCTTGAGACTTCTCTGACCTATCAAATAAGGGCCATGGAGGTCGTGTTGAAGACTAATGGATTTACCTTTTAAAAGTCCTGTCTGGGTTCCTTTGTTTGCTGCAGGAAGCAGAGAAGGTCTCTAGGTACTTGTTATCTTTTTTTCTTCCTTTTCTCTCTTTTTCTCTCCTTTTCTCTCATTCTTTCTGCTATTTTTGCACCAGAAGAATTGAAGGATCTTTTTAGCCAAAGGAGTGCCTTGCTGATGCCACGTCTTAGAAGAACTGAGAGTAGTAAAGCTGATGAACTCAATAGGAGTCACTGTGGTGGGTGGGAAGCATTATTGCAAGTGAGTAGCGTTGTTCACCTTGCTTCCAAGACGTTAGCTGTGTACACTAAGATACGTGTGTGGATAGCTAGAAATTAGAATTCACATCAGCCCGTTCTGCTGTGAGCGGGCGCGTATGGTGTCTGTCTCCGACATTTATTTCATATTGCCAAACAAAAGGCGAGGTAGTGGAGGAAATCCTTGAAGTTGCAGTGTGAGAATGGCAGATGCTCTTGATCATCTCTTTGATAGTACGTCTGCATTAGACAACCATCACCATAGTAACCTTAAGCAACTGGGTGCACAAGTTGCTAGGCAATGAAATGCTGTAGGTTCAAACAAATGCTCGAGCCTGCTGAAATCAATAGGGTTAGCTTCCAGCTCTGCTGCAGGATGTCGGATTATTATTTCTTTATTTATATGGAGGAGAAAAATAATGTCACGGCACTGTTTCCCAAGAGAGCTGCTGTGGTAGTCCTCTGGTGCATGAGAGTCGGTGAAAGAAAAGGAGGTAAACAAATGGGATGAGAAGGGGGAGGAAAAAACGAGTTGAAATGCTAGGAGGCAAGGAAATTGGGAAGTTGTTGTTAACGAAGAAGGGAGCTAGTGGAAAGCAGGCAGTAACTGAGAAAGGTGAAACATTCTGGCTGCTTCAGGGAAGAAAGATGAAAAGAGAATTTCATGTAATACAATGATAAAACATAGGAAAGAGATTTCTCACGTATTTGCTTTTAATTAGCCTTTAAAACAAACAAACAACAAAAAACTCTGCAAGCTGGACTTTGATAGCCTCCCAGTCCTCTGAGTACCTGTAGCAAGGAAGCAAAAGGACTCCTCTCCCCAGCACTGTGGCTGTGCCCTGGCCTGGTGGGAGTCCCTCTGATAGCATCTCGGCTCCAGGGAGCCCAAGCTGGCTGAGCTCACAGCTCACTACAAATGCTGCTAGGTTGTGAGGAACACTGTTCTTCCTACGCTTGATTTCACAGCATTCAAATGACAACTTCTTACTTGCTACAGATTGCATCAGAATTGAACTCACAGCTGTGTTTCATTTTTCACTTGTTCTGGAACAGTTAAATCAGGGAAAGACCTGAGTGGTACTGCAGCCGAATGGGTAGGCTGGAGCTGTGTAAATCCACTTCTTGCATCCCCTTGTTCTTTCATTCTGTATTTTGTCACAATTCACAGCCAGAAGTATAAAATAAAGCATTGCCTTGGATGTTGACTTAATTAAAAATGCAGCTAGTTGAAGCCAATCATTTCCCCCTGATGTCACCTTACCATAACCACCTGCTTTGCAGTGCTAGAGTTCACATTACTGAAGATCACCAGCACAGCAAAGGTTTTAGATTATTCTCAAATTAATTTTAATTCTGCTGCGGGATGCTTAGAAGTGCAAACATCTGGGGGAAAAAAAAAAAACAGCTCTGAAAGAAGTTCATCTTGGTACCAGAATAATGTTGGTTTGTAGAGCTCTGTCCTCTGGGATGTGAGCCCAGCTGAGAATGTGTCTGAAATTGTTCTGTTGCTTGTTGAATGCAGTGGTTGATGATCATCTGTGGTAGCTCTGAAAACTTCTGTGACCAAGAGCAGAGAAACAATGGGCAAACTCAGGGGAGAGTTTAGACCTGTGTCTTGTCTGAACCTCCTTCTCAGTGCTGATTTGCTCAAGCAAAGCTAGCCAAGAGTATGAATAACTTTCCTTTGCGTTCCAGATGCAACTACAGCTCCTCAGTGGGGCACAGCTTTACAACTTGTGTGGTTTGCAACCACACAGTACACAGTGCAAAGTGAATACTGATACTGCATCTTTGGGAATGGCTGCAGCTGTTCAATTTCAACCTTATTCATAGGTTACCATCAGCTGGTATTGCTAAGTAGATTGTGTAGGATGCAGCTAAGATGTGTGTCTTTCTAGGAGGTGGAGTGTTGCGCAAGGCCCAGACTGGACATTGTACAGCCTCTACCTGAGTCTTGTGAGGAGATCTCTTCCGATGCGCTAACAGTACGAGGATTTCAGGAAAATGAATGTAGAGATTATCATTTAGGTAGGTGTCCTTAATATTATTTTGTTTTGCTTTCATAACTGGATTAAAATGACTTGATTTGGAAATACTTAGAGCCTCCTTTTTCATTTTTGTCATCTCCTTGAATAACTGTGTGTAACTGCTTATGGCACTGAAGTGTAAGGTGTAGATCCACAAGAACCAGTCAGATGAAAGAACACAAATGTGCTTTACTTACAAAGGGGCATATTTAAACATTATGATTTACAATGCCAGTTACTAAGTCAGACATACTGGGGAAGGGAGAAATCTAGATCTTGTGTAATGCCCAGTGGCACGGAAAGAAGTATCTTTGATAGAGATCTATTCAACATGATCTTTAGAAGCTCTTGTGTATCTTTGGACAAACCTAGAAGGGCTTCTGGAGTAATGAAATGAATAATACGGTGTCTGGAAAAGCTGTGTTAGAGCCAAAGATGGAATAAATGTAATTTCAACAGTAAGATGCCCCTGGATCAGCTTAAAAGGGGCACACTGGTATTTAGCTTCCCTGTACTGACAAAGCTGTCAGCGTATAATAGACCTCGAAGCGGTAAAATGAGTAGGAACTGGAGTTTGGCAAGTTCAGCCTTGAAGATGGGTTTAATTATGTAACAGGCAGGGAGAATAAACTGGCACAACATATACTAGTTTTTTAAATAAGACTGCATGTGATTTTCTGATGTACATGTTATAGTTCAGGAAGATGCATGGCAAAGCTGATGCAGAAATCCTAGGTGAAGATTATATAGCCAGTGTTAAACAGAAACATTCCTTCTGGCTTTTAAAATCCATGAATCTGATTATTAAATATCTTCTCTGGCAGCATGCTTCAAATCAGAGGCTTGGCAGGCCTCTTTGTGTTCATCAATGCCCTTAAGCCACTAGAAATAAACTATATCTCCTCCTGATCTCCAAAACATCTCTTCTGCTATCAACAGAATTGGGATTGCTTTATACCTGTCCCAAAGCAGAACACTGATGCCCACCGTTGTACTTTTATGCTTAATGAATATTCTAGTTAACCCTACAAGTCTAGATTTTTTTGGATAGCTTTAAAACAAACAGTATTTTTGGGGCTGCTTATAAGTTCTGGAGTGTATTTGTATGCATGTGTAGATACAGATACAGGATGGGGGATGGGTTTATTTCCCATACCCACAAAATACAGATAGTGATTTTTCATGAGTACTCTGCAAATAATAATTATTCTGAACTGTCATCTTCTGTGCTTGGTTTTACCTTTAAATACACTTTTACTTTGAGCTTACTCAAAAATAAAGGCTTATGGTATAAGCAAATGCATTATACATATAACCTTAACTTATAGCATTGCAAATGCATTGCTGTAATGATGTGCTGTGTCCCTAGGGGTTATGGCATCTATCATTTATGCTTTTGATGGCCTTGACCTTGATGGGGAGGATAAGTTTATTGCAGGCTATGTGGTGTAATAGTCCTCTAAAAGTATAATAATGTGTTCTAAACCATCATAAAGTTTACACGTAGTGGATGAATCAGAATTTGCAATAAGCTGTAGTGATTTTTTTTTGAAAGCTATTTTGCCATTTAAACCAGTTTTAATTTATTAGAGAATACAGCTCCCCAAACAAGCTACTCTGCAGGAGTAGCCTTGCTGGCTTCCTCTTTTTAAACTCCCCTCTAGAGTGTACTAAAAAGCAGAGCTTTACTTAAGGAAAATATTATAATAATAAAATTTTGTATGCATTTGCAGAGTATTCGGAAGGTGAATCACTTTTTTATATCATCAGCCCAAGAGACGTGGTTGTGGCTAAGGAGCGGGACCAAGATGACCACATTGACTGGCTTCTTGAAAAGAAGAAATATGAAGTAATTTTTACAACATTCTTTCCTTCAGACTTTCCTGGTTTTGAAGTTATGGTGGGATGATGAACCTAGCTAGGTCATTTGAACTGAATAGTTTCTGTTCCTACAATCATTGTCTAAATGATTGCAAGGGCAGGTGTTGACCATACATCTCTGCATCATCTCTGTGGAGCGTTAGACTTCTTACTGGAGCAACTCATCAGAATTGCACCTAAATGAGGTAGATGAATTAAATGCTGTGAATGCTGCCCTCAGCATCAGATATGAAATATATTAGCTGTTACTAAAAATTAGTAAAGCTGTTTTTTGGCTTTAAAGCAGCAGAACAGTTAACTACTGAGCTGTGTGGGTATTTTTTTAGATCTATCCTGACTAAAGAAGGAAGAGAAAAGGACTTAGTGAGGGGTATTAGATTTTCCCATTCTGCATTGCTTTCACTGTAGAATGAAATTGGTGTTAGGGCGTTGTGTGTTGTTCCATGTTACTTACCTTCAGTGTTGAAGTTTTTAAAAGTAAAATAATATGGTGAATTAGTGTAGGTGTTGGAGCTGAAAGCAGTATTGCTCACAAAAGAAGCAGAGCCAATATTAAAAAACAAGGATATACAGCTCCCTTGGAAAAAGCAGCTCAGTATTTAGCTTCCTAAATATTGGTGTTTTTAAGCATGTGTATCTTAACACCTAAAACAATATTAAATCCTTACAGACAATCTTAACATGCACCTGGTATTCTGGATTCTGATGTCCTGAAACCAGTGATTTAGAACACTTGTTACCATGCATGAAGTAACTTTCAGATGCTTATTTACGTGTTACTTGTTGGATGCCTATTGTAAGAAAAAATTACCATTCAGTACTTACTCCTTTCTTTAATGCAGTCATGATATTCCTTATGCAGATTTGTTTAAATCCTTGTGGATGCTTTTGCATCTGAATACCAAACTCATATGATGAGCGCAGTTATGCTGTTTATGTAAATCACAGCATTTGGTCCCCGAAGACTCCAGTAATTTGCAAGTGACAGCTGTGTGTGTGCCTTTGTGAAAGCTGTTCAAGGTAGCAGATAGCTTGTGTGTTATGATGTATGTTAAAGGTTTCATCTTGTTTGTAAAAGTGCCAGGTTTGTTTCTGTGCATTTGAAGGAGGGAAAGGAACTGCAAATGACTCTTAAATGTAAATCTTACTGACTGGAGAAGGCTTTTGGGGTAGGGAAAAGTATACCCTTCTCCCACCACCATCCTGATGATTTTTTTCACGGGTTTGGGTAGTGAAGGGTTCTCATTTGAAAATGATCCAATGGGATTGCATTGTCTATTTCGTTGTAATCTTGGGATTTGATCCTAATATAGTAATGTGGAGTGAACCCAGATGGAAACAAAAGTAGTTTTCTCTTTGGTTGACTGCCTTTGTTTGAGTATGAATTCAAAGCTGTTCGTTCAACCATGGCATTAAAAATTCTACTGCTTCAAACACCCTGCTCTGAAAAAATAGTTGATTTATGCAGTTCTAGAGCTTTCTGTATTGAAAGTTTGTATGTTTGGTTAGTATGTCTGTTTTCTACTTTTTGAATATAGGAAGCTTTGATGGCAGCTGAGATCAGTCAGAAAACCATAAAAAAGCACAAGATTTTGGTAAGTCTCAAAACTTGTATTCAAAACAAAATATCTGATTTCTTTTAGAGCACTGTGAGATACTACAAATACATTCCCTGTTCTGTGTCACACCAGACAATAGCTGTCAGGCATACTCCGACCAACATTCGATTTCCTGGTTTCAGCTGCAGAACAGGAATGTTAGTGTGTGAAACATGAAAGGATGTGGATTTTATGAAGGTGCTATTGACATTAAAAAGAAGAGAATTGTGCTTCTCTGATTGCTCATGGGGTTTTTGTTTGCTTTTACTCTTGTTTTAAATTAACTGTTGTTTCAAGTAACACACAGTATTACAATATTAGAGGTTTGCGGCGGGGGGACACATTTCTCTAACTTTTACCTTGTATGTTTGACAGTGCTTTGGCAGGAGTTTCAAAGGTGCAGTTGGAAGACCTTTTAAATGCTATTGAAATTCAGTTGCAGTTTCACATCTAGCTCTCTCATGTTGCTTTGCAATTCTCATTATTTTACATAGTTAAGCTCCTTTTCCCCTGTATAGTTATTTAGTTATTTCCCATGTTTATAGTTCCTTCAAAGAGCAACAAAGGGTATTCATGTTAAAGACAAAAGTGGGAGGGAGTTAATATAACAGCCGCAAAATCATCACTAATTTTCCCTTTTTTTTTTTTTTTAATTGACCTCAGTATGAACACATTGGTATTTTGTTAATACTGGTGCTTCTTTAATGGAAGTGTTGTATTTAGGTACAAAGTGTTTGGAGAGGTGTTTAATTTTTAGCCAGATTACTTCTACAATATGCACACTGCATATTAGTACATCTTAAAAATTCTTTTCTCATGTAGTCCAGAAGTTCAGTCAAGACCTAATGGGATGTCATCACCTATCACAGAGTTTGCATGATTTAGCTGCTTTATGACCCTTGCAAAAGATGTAGAAAATTCTTAAAGGATCTCCTGATGATACATTAGAAAAAAGAAAATTATATATATGCTTTTCTCTTGGTTTGCAAAAATTTACTCCCCTAGCGTGCAATTTAGTGTGGATATATACAAGCAGAGTCATTGAGTGTTTGGCCCCTAGTGTAAAACCCACAGAAGGTGTTAAGGGAAAAATTGTTGATATCAAGCCCTAAGTGAAGGCTTAGTGGTACGGGGATTTAAAACAACTTATGATCTCACTGCCCGTCAGTGATCAGACCAATGACACCGCACTTGCACCACCTGACAACCTGATGGTGGTCATCCTGGGTATTTTTTGAGTTGCAATAATGATCACTGCTCCTCTGCACCTCATGAGCAAGGGTCTTATACAGCTGCAGGTCCTACAGCCCCTTTCCATATACTGTCTTCTCTGTTCACTGGGAGACTGGCCCACAGGAGAAAGAGACTGCCAACAATCTTCATTCTCGAGAATGATGAAGTTGAAAATGTAAAGGTGGTTCATATAGTGGCATGAAATCCTAAAATGTGGAGTATGTTTATGACTTTTCTTTTTTCCAGCTTTGTAACAGATTGATTGACTGAAGCTATTGGATACCTCCGTTCATATTCTTCTTTTATCAGTGCTGTCTTTGATTTTGATAAAAAAATTCATGTTGTGCCTGAAAAGACCTTCCCAAATATTTATCTTTGCAGGGAACAAGGACTTTTTTTATTCATTTTACAGCCCTCTGTGGCTGGAAATGATGTGTTTTTAGTGATACGACTCTTAACGTTATGCAGTGGGTACACTGGCCTATATTGACCTTGACACCAGCACTGGAATTACAACAGGAGGCATGGCTGTTTGACAAAATATTAATGTATTAAATTCCTACCAAATTATTTTGCAGCTGACCTGTGTGATAAACTCTTGAAGAGGAATTTAGTTTGTGATTATATATAATAATCTCACAAAGTTCTCAGTAATTCCTTTACTTTATGGAGCAGCAGGAAGACTTCCATGAGGATGATCAGAGGGCTAGAGCACCTCTCCCATGATGACAGGCTGAGAGAGCTGGGGTTGTTCAGCCTGGAGAAGAGAAGACTCCACGGAGACCTTATAGCAGCCTTCCAGTACCTAAAGGGGGCCTACAGAAAAGATGGGGAGGGACTCTTTATCAGAGAGTGTAGTGGTAGGACAAGAGGTAATGGCTTTAAACTGAAAGAGGGTAGATTTAGATTAGATATAAGGAAGAAATTCACTATGAAGGTGGTGAGGCACTGAAACAGGTTTCCCAGAGAAGTTGTGGATGCCCCATCCCTGGAGGTGTCCAAGGCCAGTTTGGAAGGGGCTTTGAGCAACCTGATCTAGTGGGAGGTGTCCCTGCCCATGGCAGGGAGGTTGGAACTAGATGGTCTTTAAGGTACCTTCCAACCCAAACCATTCTATGATTCCACCTTACATTCTCAACCAAAATTTTTCTCTGCTGCAAACTTCGTGTTGACAGAGAAGGTGTCTCATACAGTGGTTGACGTTCTTATTTTTGAGATAACTAATGCAAGTACTGAATGATCAGCTGTGTTTTGAACAATTCTTAACATACAGAGGTGGTACAGTCTTCCCAGTGTCAGTGAGGTTATGAAAATCATTTAAAAGAGCATCTTAACTTGAGTCCACAAGTGGTCTAGGCAAACATTTTGCGTTGACTGTTCTGTGGGCCCTACATCTAAAACAGAACTGGGGGTATCCACTTAGGGCCTGGTGCTTGACCTAACAACAATGCCTACAGCTGAAAGGGTAGTTATTGTAGCAGTAAAGTACTTGACTTCCAAAATTTATAACTAATTCCTTATTTTTATTCCCTTTAGGACATTGGCTTAGCCTATATAAATCACCTGGTAGAGAAAGGAGAGTACGACCTGGCTGCTCGGTAACATATTAAAGATTTTCTTTGCTGGCTAAAGTGTGTCTGTGAGAAAAAGCAGAAGCAATTACTGATTCTGAAGTATTCTGTGATGTTGATTTTCTGTGTTTTCTGGAGTCTCTGAAGTTTCAAAACATCTAGACGTATTACTGTGTCCTACATTTTCTTGCCTGTAGTGACCCAAAAGTTACTGGAATCTTTCTCAAGTTTAATTAGAATTGGTACATGCGTATTTTTGAAAGTCAGCCATGATTTTTTTCAAAATCACACTAGATTTTCAACACTGAGGCTTTCTTTGGATTTTAGTGATCTCATTAGTGTGTTAATGCACATAAGACCACCAGAAGGTAATTTGTGGTTCCGTGGATGTAACCAAAATGTAACATTTGGTTATCTAAAGGATGAGAAATTTCCCAAGATTTTTATTTTCATATGTATGTATTTGTATATCATTAAGTGCTTAATTTTATTTAGCTGAAATTTAAAAATTTCACTTACAAACCTAATGTGGCCCTAATCAATAAGAGTGAATGCGTAGTAAGCAGTTGAGTTCTCTTGAATGCAATGAAATTGTGAGACCTGACAGGAGGAGTATCTGGCATACTCTGCTTGAAGCAACGCTTGCCAAAATTAGTGACCTTTGAAAGAGTCCTGACGGGGAAGAAAGGAGAAAGGAATCATGCAGTTATGCTGTCACATTTGTATTATTCTGTGTATGTACTTTTGTTCTCTCCCTTCTCATCTTCCTTTCAGAAAGTGTCAGAAAATTCTTGGCAAAAACACGGAACTCTGGGAATTTGAAGTTTACAAGTTTAAAGAAATAGGTCAGCTTAAGGTAAGTTAGTTTGTATCCCTGAACAGAATTAATTGGCATGCTCTGTTTCCTGCATGTTTTGACCAAGTATCTAAAGGTTCATCATTTAATGGCTCTAATGTGGGAGCACGAGACAACGCTGCCCTTGAAATTCCTGCCCCAGATCTCTAGTCGTGCAGTTGTCATTCAGGTTGATATGTATATGTTAACAAGCCTCCAAACAGGGTTGGAGGCAGAGCACATCCAGGTACTCAGCTACCTCTTTTTAACTTGTTAACAGCCCACAAGTAGAAGACCCACCCCAGGGCCTTTACTTTCACGGATGCTTACAGTTAAATACATCATCATTGCATTTACTTTTCACTTCCTTCAAGTATGTCCTGAAAAATCCTGCCCTAGCTGTTATGGGAAAAAAACCTCTGTGAGTGCCTGCCTTTCTTGCAAATCGAAATCCCTTGCAAGAGTCACGGCTTTAATTGTCAAAAAATACTTAAATTGCAAAGTAATTTAGGGAAAATCTATGCTTTGTGCTAGAAATCATGGCAAGAGAGGAGCAGCCTGTCCTGTCTTGTGTTTTCCTTTGTAGGAAGCCAGCTACCACAACGGTAGATGTTTAATATGAGTTTCTCAGTTAATAAATTGCCTGGGACATAAGGCTATATAGTGCTGTCACTGTCAAACCAGTAGAAAACATTATGCACGCTCCCTTTGGTAACACATGTACGTTTATTTCTGAATTTTATGTCTTCCTATTCAAACTCAATGAGCCAAAAAGGACATATTATTAAGATCTCACAGCATGCAGTCCTGTGCTGGTTTTGAGCTGTTTAATTCTGTTCAAAGAGTGAGAGTGTTGCAGCGTTATGGTTTTTAGAAATGCCTGGCTTTTGTTTTAGAGTCACACCAGTGCGAGAACAGCCTTGCCTTTTATATGAGTTCTTAGAGGTTCGGTGCACTCTTTGCCACACTGGAAGATGAAATCTCATGTTTCTATCTCTTTATTTCAATTCAATAAAGGACCTGAGTGCAGGTACAGGTGAAATTTTGATGCACTGCTTCTTAGTCCTCTTGGTTTTATTTTGTTTTTAGATGCAAGTGTCTGGAATGGATGTTTTTCTTGAGTCCACTTAAGTCATCCAGCGGACTGTAAAATATAAAAATATTTGCAGGTTTGCTGCAAAAACATCTCTGCTAAATTACTGCCTTTCTAAACAGGTGGTTGTTTTCAGCCCGTTGAAAGTGGACTTAAAAAACATAAGATGCAGTACATTCCATTATTCAGCTTCAAGCTGCAGTTCTAGAAGATGCCTTTCTTATTTTAGTATTGCAATCACATGTAAGTTTTCCCAAGTTACTAAAGATACCTGTATATTAGAGCTGGCTTAACTTAGTTCATCCTTTAGAAGTTCTTGAAATGCTGGGGGTTTCTTATATGTGATTTGGAATTTTTACCTATTTACCCAACCAGCAGCTATTAAACACAATAGTATAACTGGGCTATAATGGCTTTTAGCCCCGATGAGGAGATTGTATTTGAGATTTGAAGACAAAGTGTTTCTAGCACCGAGAAATGAAATTACATGAACTTTGGAATGAACTTAAGCTTTGGAATAGTTGTGTTACACTGTCACTCTCTGGAATTACTTGTGGATTTCAAAAGGGGATTTTCTTAAAGAATTTTCCCTGCATCTATAAGGTGTTGCCTGAAATCTGATGTTTCCAGTACAATATAATTTGCCAATAACTAACTTGTGGGTTTAGGTTTTTCTGAGTGTTCTATAATAAAAGGTCCTATTTGGCTACCAAAAGCTGCATTTTGGTATCTTGGTGTCTCTTGAGTTTTCAGCTGAATGTCCTCTAGCGAACTTTGTTATGGCAGTTCAGCATTTAGAGTCTTGAGGCAATCTGCTCTTCTCCAGCAGCAGTGGCTTGGTGGAGTTAACGTGCTCGTGTGTGAGTCACTTCAGAGTAAAATCCAGGGTCTCAGCTCAAATATCTGAGGAAAGTGGATTTGAAAGAAGAGGCCAAACTCTGTGAGTGTTGTTGGTTGTGGCATGGGGCATATGCTCCATTCTGTTGACTCTGCTCTGGCAGCAGTGACTTTCAGCAGGATTGCAGGATCATCAGCTAGCTGCAGGAATGTTTTAATGACTGAAACATTGGCTAGAGAACACATCAAAGACTTCACCTGACCATGGTGGGCTTAGCACTGAGCAGCATTATCCAGACAGCCTGTTTCATCTCTCAGGTATTCTCTGAGGAATACGTATTTGTGGTTTGGGCTTATTGGTGAGATGTTTTAGGCTATCTCATGTCACCTTCTATGTGGGGTTTCTTGTGTATACCCTGCCCTTATTGATCAAAAGTCTGACAGCATGTCTGAAGAAGAAAGAAGGAAAAAATGTTTCCGTGTATAGTGTCTTCTTTTCACTTAAAGTCACTTTCCCAAAGTCGCTCAGGAATTGATACAAAGGTATCCCAATTCTGGAGCCTTTTTGTCTGTCTGACCCCACTGTTTAACTGCTGCTTAAAAATAAAATAGGAAGAGTTTGTAACCTCCAGCATGTGTCTTAGTTCAGGTTTGTGCCTAGGCTCAAAACTAACTTGGATGCTTTTCTGTCTTTGCTGGCCATGGGATCCAAACTGCAGGAGGCGGTTGTGATTTTCCTTTGAAGCAGTGGGACTTTGGGCAGGAGTGATTTCCTTCCCACATTAGCATGGCCCCATGCAATGAGGCAGCTGCGCTGCTCTGCAATGAGCTGTGCTGGCAAACCGGAGCCAAGAGTTTCAGCAAAGCCTGTTGGATGAAGCTGTTTTCTTAGGAGGTGGCAGGAAGGCGGAAAGGGGATATGAAAACAACAGTTTAGAAATGTCCTCTTAGTCCAGTCTCCAGCTTTCTTACTGTGTGGTTGGAAGAGGGCTTTTTGTTTGGGCTCAGGCATTTGGTTCCCTGGGACAGCTGGTAAGACCATGCCCTGAGTTAGCTGCTAAATTCCGTGACAGACGGTGGGAGCTGATGTTGGCAGCACACCACACTTTGAAGATTGGCCAAGCTCAAACAGCGTGGGGAGAGGAAGAGTGTACTGTGAGGAATGAACTTTTAATTTTTGCAAAGTCATTAAAGACTGTCATGAAATGTGTAGCTTAAGCAATTGTTTTGAGTTAAATACTGGGAGGATTTGTTGTGAATAGTCATTGTTATTTGTAAAACTGAAAGGAAAAAAAACCTATGTTGTAGTGAGCTGTTATTTTTCCTGCTTTGTTCAAGCAACCTCAATAACAAAATGCTACTGCAACATGTGCTGTTAGTGGGCAACAGGCAACATCTCTGAGTGTCTGGAGGAATTTCATCAGTGTTGGGCCTTCAGCTACAAACCCCAGAGGCCCAGCATGGCTGGTAGTGGTAGGGTTTATTTTGGCAGGCTGTAATAACCTTGGCCTCTTATTGCATGAAATAACAGTGCTAATAAGATGCCATACTGAAATTCCATGGCATGAGCTGATTCATTCTGGCAGGTTCCTGTCTCCTGACTGCCAGTATGCAGTTTCTTAACACCTCCTATAGAGCAACAGATCACACTCGTTCAACATTTCCTTGGAGAGGTATATTCTCAAATTAATTTTTATTTGGGTATGTAAAAATAGCTGGTGGAACAGAACTCTTCAAAAATGTAGTGGCCTCACAGTAAGTCACAAATTAAAAGTACAAATTTTTCAGCTAATGACTGCTCATACGTTTTTACAAGATATAATAGAAAGACTGGATAAAATGGATTTTGAAAACTTTAATCTTCTGAGGGGTCTTGTGTGTGTTTTATTTTCTAATGACTACCAGTAAATATTTACACCTTGGTAAGTCCGGTGGCTGATTCTCCCTTTCCAAGTGGTATCTTACCACTGTCTCCTAATGAAAATTCTTTCAGGTGAGTAATATGGTTCCTATGTATGGCATCTTAAAGCAAGTAATTTTAGGAAGCTGCTTACAAATATGAATATACAGTGCTTCCAGCATTTACCAAGAGCCATGTTTTGTGCATGGTTTTGTTGTTTGTTTCACAATAATTCTTTTTTTCTGTCATTAAAGTACTGGGATATTACATATCATGCTCCTTACTCTTTGCTGTCTTTGTTCCTGTAGGCAATTAGTCGTTACTTGCCCAGACGGGATCCAGTTTTGAAACCTCTTATCTATGAAATGGTCCTGCATGAATTTTTGGAGAGTGACTACGAGGTACTGCAGCCTGACATGTCCGCATGTAGTAGCTATTGCCAGCAAAACACCCTCGGCGATGTAGAATTCTGATAACAAATTCTCCATTGTGTTCAAACAGGTTGTCAGTGGACAATTCAGTGATAGTGGAAAAAATAAAAAGACAAATTTTGTTTGTTTTCAGAAGAAAAAGTAGAATGTTTTTCAGAGCACACAAATATTGTGAGATTGCTTGCTTATTATGAATACTATTATTTTTAGTTTGTTTAATGTAGCACAAGTGGTCCAGGTACTGCGCAAAGCATACAGCACCTGAAAGAGACCCAGCTTCATGAATCTTGATAACATTGTCGTAAGAAGGAAAGTCTGTGCTCTACACTGTGCATGTCTGTGGGCACGTAAAAGTGGCTTAGAGGTGAAGCACAGCAGGTATCATCTCAGAGGCTTAGCTGAGGCTTTGATGTTTTGAAATGTTCCTTAGGCAGTTCTTTCTGTTTCTATTACAATCCCTTATACTTTTAGGGGTTTGCAACCCTGATAAAAGAGTGGCCTGGAGATCTCTACAACAACACAATCATAGTTCAAGCTGTAGTAGATCACCTGAAGAAAGATCCACAGAACAGGACTTTGCTAAGAACACTTGCAGAATTGTGAGTACGATTTTAAACTCCTGTTACAAAAAGCAAGCGTGAAATAGTATACTGTAGGTTATAAATATTTGCCTAACTCTCCTAACAGAAATACTTGCTTTGCTGCAGTTTTGAAGTGTATGAAGGTAAAGAGTTTAGTACGAGATTGGATTTGCTACTTCTCTTTCCAAACAAATAGCTAGCATTCCTCTTTGTGCTGTCAGAGGAAGCCTCTTTTGTGAAGTGTGCATTTCAGAATTACCCGCAGGAAAATAAACTGTTGTTTTTTTCCCTCTATTCCAAAAGTGGTATATTTAAGTTTATTGCATGGCTGGAATTACGTGACTGGAAAACGTGTTAACACTGATTTGGTTTTGAGCTACTTCTTACAGGGATAGAGTTCTTCAGTTTTCTCAGCCTGATTCACATGTTAAGTTCTTTCCATACTGCCTCTCTGAAGAAAGCAGAGCTACTGTCTATTGGTCTGTTACAGTCCATCCCAAAATTTTAAGAGAACAATGGTTTTTGTAGCTCTGAAGTGAGTACCAATTAGCTTCCAAAAATAGAAAAGCTAATGTTTTGTGTAGCGTCCCCTGTGGTTTGAATACAGGGGATAGTGAAAATGCAGAGAACCACAGAACAGAACACGAATACCGTGGCTGTTACATAAACAGAGTTGAAAATAATGTTGCCCAGTGTTATTCCCCATCAACAAAAGCGAATCGTGGCAACTACTCAAGTATTCATCAAATCAACTAGCATCCTAACAAGTTTTACATCCTAGGGTATATTTGTTTTTTTCCCTTCATAGGTGATTTTTCTACACTTAGAACAAGTAAACTATAACATTGTTTTTTATCAGGTATACTTATGACCAGCGCTATGGCAGAGCCCTAGAAATTTACCTAACTCTGAGGCACAAAGACGTTTTCCAGTTGATCCACAAGCACAATCTTTTCAGTTCTATCAGAGATAAAATTGTTCTGCTCATGGATTTTGATTCAGAGGTATGGTGATTTTAATGATTTTATATTCACTTTCAGCTAGAAATATTTTAACAGGTTAAATATAAATGAGCTAAAGACAGTGTTGAGGCAGGGAATGTGTTTGCTGTTTGGATACATTCTGAGATAAGGATATGTTTGCCTGAATGGCAAAGTAATTGACCCAAGGATGAAATTTTTCCTTTGTATATCCATTTGGGTATCACTCACAGTGAGAACAGTGCTGGATCTGAGATCATTGTTGTGATTCTCAAGTAGACTTTCATGATGATATTCTTTCTGCATTTCTAATCAAATAACGCTATTAATAAGCAAAAGTAAGCAATTAATCTATTGTGAGGCAAATGTTAAATGTGGTTTCCACTTTTTTCATCGCAATTGATTCATCTACTTCTGAAAGTTTGCAAGATTATTAAGTTAAATCCCAAAAATCAAGAAGAATGCATATTGTTTTGAATTCAATCTTCTTTCTTCCTGGTTGGCTAAAACCTCAGCAAATGAGCTTTAGTGTGAGCTTCGGAGAAAGAATCTATATAGTCCTTGGGGAAACAATCTATATGATCCTTGGGAGAAAACCAAGTAGATCTGCTGTTTCTGTGCAGCTGTTGGCTCCATATTTTAGCTCCAGGGCTGAAACATGTACCAAAGAGGATCATCTTTGCTATGCCCTTCTAAACTACATATAAAAAATAATGTATAGTTCTTTTTTTAATAAATACAGTAAGTTATATAAGGCATATGTGTTTTTTTTTTTTTTTTAAATGTGAAGCAAAGTTTGCTCTTATAAGAGGAATCAGAACGGGAACCCTGGTGGCCACCCTGCTTTACATGATCTTGTGTGCTTGTGTTACGGTACTAGTGTGCAGATAAGCTGGAGGAATCTAGCTGTGAGGCAAGTCGAGTTGTGTGTTTCCTGTACAGCCATCACCCTGCAGTTGCCTTTTGCAGTGGGGCAGATAGTATTTCTACAGCATTTGCCAGTAGCCTTCTGTGACCCAGGATTCAATGGGCATACTTTACCTGCAGTGTAAGAGTACAGTATTGTTTGGTGTTAGTGTGGAACCTGAGAAGTGTTCTGGAAGAATATGTGATGTGTTTACCTGTAATGCTCTGCTGTCGGAGAATGCTGATGTTATGCAAACTTCTCTCTGAATTAATACTGCTGAAAAGAGTAGGTCTGCAATGTCCATCTGATACCCATCAGTGAACAAGCAAAATACTGTGTCAAGAGTGAGAAAATGTGCATATCTGTTCCTTAACTGGGTTTTCTTTCTTTACTTTAGAAAGCAGTAGACATGCTTTTGGATAATGAAGATAAAATTTCCGTGAGTATCATCAGTTCGTGGCATGGTGATCTAGTGCTTGCTTGCATTATCCATCCTGCTTTCTGTCTTGTGAATGTGATGTTCATCACAAGTTTGCTCATCTCTTGGGTTTTATTTGTTTTCTTTCAGATTGACAGAGTTGTTGAAGAGTTAGAAAACAGACCTGAACTACAGCATGTGGTAAAGATTTCTATGTTCTGCTAGTTTCACTTTGAGCTGGTTAAGATCTTTGCAGGATACATCTTTTATAGATGTGCTTATGCTGTCAATGTGCATGTGACACTGAAATTTCACAGATCATCAGAACCAAGGTGGCTACTTCTGCTAATCCACTTTTTCACCATGGCGATAGCATTTTTCCAATAATAAAATAATCTTAAAGTATATGCTTATGAGAACTTTGTAACGTACTGCTTACTGGTTAGAATCCTCTGAGGTATTCCTTATTTGCATTGCAGATGCTTGTTTTCTCTGGTCAACATCTTCTTGCTTGCATCCTTCCTCTTTCCCTACACAAAAATGGGTTGGATAGTGGATACAACTCTGAAGCACATTTTGCTGTTCCATAGAGACAGTGAACTGCTTGTCTTTCTAGAGCAGTAACTTCCATACACTTCAGGATTGTTCTGGTTTGTGCAGAATTACAATATCGCAGAAAGGCTGTGGCTCCACATTGCTATTCCAAGAGCATCTCTTCAGTTGGAACGTGCTGCTGGTGGAATGCATTACATGTAACTGTGGTCTTGGGCTGTATTAGGGAGGGAAGTTTAATTTCTTCAGCCAGTACTGCTGTGTACTGGATGGGGTTCAGGGCATCGATCTGCTGGAGAGAGTGGGTTTTTGTTTTAGAGATTTGATTATAGCAAACAGCTTTACAAAGTGTGCAGCCTGCAGCTCAAGTGCTTTACAAGACTGGCCCTCAGTTTATGGAGGGCATGCATTAGTTTCAGTGTGAAGCTTGCTTCCCTTTGGATAAAAGTGATCCTTCAGATTGTTCTTAAGGCTTTTTTTTGCTCATCTACAGAGAATGAGCTTTGCCCCACTATTTATAGTATGAGTACTTCGGTTAAAATGTTTCTTAATCTACGCTTATCCATAATGGTCAAGCATATCTAGATAACCAAAATGTTTCACTTGATGTATTTCTCTAAAGTTTTCCATAAAATTCAGAGTCGAGTAGTTTCCTTGAAAGTTAAAGGACGTTTACTCAAGTATTGCTGAAAATCTGTTTAAGAGAGTTGGTTACAGAGACTGCTCTGATGAGGGTACTTCAGAAAAATGTAAAATTAGTCTTTTGAATCAGGATTTAATCTCTGTGCTTTGTAGAATGTGTTAGTACGTTCCTGAGAAAATTAGGAGTTTTTTATACAGCAGAGTCCAAATGATGTTATAAAAGTTTTTGAGTTACAGTTCTTTTTTTGATTCCTAGTATTTGCACAAGCTTTTCAAAAGAGACCACCATAAAGGACAACGATATCATGAGAAACAAATCAGCCTGTATGCTGAATATGATCGTCCAAATTTACTACCTTTTCTCAGAGACAGCACTCACTGCCCACTAGAGAAGGTAAGTCCTCAATTTTGATGTCTGTCACTTGTAGCATTGCAAATTTGTAAATGTGTCTGGTACTGCCCTCTACTGCCAAAAGGAGGAATCCTTTGAGTTTGTAATAATCACCTGCAGAAGCGATGCACTGGCAGCTGGCTGATTGCTGACATCTTCCTCTCTTAGCTCAGAAGGTGGAAATCTGTGGTGATTTTTAATAAAAAAAGTCCCAGATTCACACTTGATGCATGCCTAAAGCATATTC